>MCJB01051894.1:0-30919 GCA_002018475.1 Nicotiana obtusifolia
AATCTGAGGATTGGGGATAATTTTTGAATTTATCCGGATCATTTTTGGGAAAGCCTTCATATCCATTTCCACTAGAAATTCTGTATGGATAAGGAAGAAATTGAATTTCTTGATTCCATTCTTTACTGCAAGAATTTCCTTGAAGGTGGAATGATAATGTTGCTCGGCATCTTTAAACTTTCCGCTGGCGTATCCGCATATTTTTCGCTGGCCATCTTTTTCTTCAAATAGAACAGCACTCCAATATTCATGGCTGGCATCAGTTTGCAGTATCTTCTTCCCATCTGAAGGGATGTAGAGAGACTTGACATTTTTACATATCTCCTTTATTTTTTTGACTGCTTCATTCTGTTTCTCTCCCCATGATGTTGCATTTTTCTTGAGCATTTCTGTGAGTGGTGAAATGTATGTAGAGATATTTCGGATGAAATCTCTAACATAATTGATGACACCCAAGAACTGTTGAATCTGCTTTGTTGTGAGGTTGGTATCCGGATATTTAAGTAATTCCTGACATATATGCGGTCCTGGACTATATTCACCTCGGGCGAAATGCATTCCGAGAAAATCAATCTCTTTTTGAGCAAGAACCATCTTCTTTGCTGAGAGCATGATTCCGTACTGTGTTACCAATGCCTCAAATTGACGAAGCAAGTTGACATGTTCGTCCAATGTCTCACTAAATAACACGATATCATCAATGTAGACTAAGGAGGTATGGAGGAAGGGTTGGAAGATTTTTATCATGGCTTTCTGGAATAAGGAGGGTGCATTTTTTAAACCGAAGGGCATGACTTTCCAATGGAAGTGATGATCGGGGATGCAAAATCCCGTTTTGGGTCGGTCTTCAGGCTGGATTCCCAGTTGCCAAAATCCAGATTTTAAATCAAACTTGGAAAAATATTTGGCCTTGGCTAAGTGGGAGAAAAGAGTGAGTTTATTTGGTGTGGGAAATTTATCATCCTGGAGGAAATGGTTTAGCGGCTGGTAATTAATAACTAACCTGAGTTTTCCTCTTGTCTGCTCAGCTCTTTTGTTGACATAAAATGCTTCGCATGCCCATTGTGAATCCGACGGTTCTATCAGATCAAATTCCAAAAGTTCTTCGCATTCTTTCTTTGCAAGTTGAAGATGATCTGGATTCATGCCTGAATGACTGGCTTTTGTCGGATTGATGTTTTTATTTTTCTTGAAAGGGAGCTTGATAAAAAACTCTTGGTTTTTCCATAACGGGCTTTTCCCTTTCTTCATGATTTCCTTGTGGGGTTCAGCACATGAATGTTCAATGAGATTCTGCTCAATCTCTTTGATTTGTTCGTCATCGGTGATCTGGAATAGCCTTGGAATCTCAGAATAAGGTCTGAACTGCTTTTTAAAAGCTATCCCATTGGCCTTGATCTGGAGTTGATCTCTAAGCTGCCTGTAAATGTCGAATCCAATAATAAGATCTTTTCCTGGCACATCAGATCCTAGCAGCTTGGTTCTGTACTTCAGCGTTGGGAAGAACTCAATCGTGACGGGGTGCTTTGTAATGACAGTTGTGGTTAAGATTGCATCTGATGCAGTATTGAAATCCTTGAAATGCGGCACCCATTGATCTTCAGGAAGAACAACAGGATTTATGATGCAGCTCCGGTGTCGATGAAAGCGATAACTCGAGCTGGTTTATCCCATTTGGATGTATAGACCTTGAGTTCTACTTGAGGAACGACTGTGAGAGCATTGATCTCCTCTCGGGCCTCGATCACTGGTTTTGAGATTTGGTACTGATCATTGCCTTGATCTTCATAGATATCAAGAGAAAATATAATTTCTTCATTAGGTTCGTCGTCCACAGAGAATATAGATTCAAGGTCATCCTCTTTTGCAAGATGTATGCCAGTGTAATCTTCAATTTCTTCCAGGAGTTTGACAGATCTTCTTGATTGGGGACAATTTTTTGCAAAATGTCCAATTTTGTGGCAAATAAAGCATCTGTCGTTCTTGTGAAAATTTCCTGGCCGTCTGCGCCTGAAATATTTTGTGCGCCTTTTGGATCTCGGACGTCCATCTAGAATTCTTGGCCATCTGAATCTCCTGAATTCTTTCCGTCGTCTGGACGAGCTACAGGAACATCCTGATCCGGTGATTAGATCAGCTTTGTGGCATGCTTTGTCAAGCGCTGGATTGTGCTGGATAATTTGCTTTAAGGCTGAGCGCTTGGTACAGATGTCATCTAGTGCGACGAAAATAGCCTGCCTTATGTAACCAATCTGTGGAATGGTTATGGACTGGAATTTTTCTTTAATGATGGTCATGGTCCTGCTTGCCAGTAGCTTTGGAAGTGACGAGACAAAGGCTTGCTTCAGATTGATATCGCCGCCGATCTCAAAGTATATCTTGGCCATTTTTTGAAAGTGTCTGTCAATGTCATTTCTGTCGAATGACACACACTTCATCTCGAAGAGTTGTCAACGCATTTTCTCCTGTCTTTGGCCAGTATCTCCGCAAAAGACTTCATGTAGAATGCGGATGTTGAAGGCAAAGTCTTGGGAAGTAAGAAATATATTCTTGTCTTGAAATGCAAGTGAGTTCCACCAATCTCTGAGGATTCCAGAGAATCGTGAAGTGAGTTCTGACAGGATGGCATACTTCTCGCGTTCTACCAAATTTTTGGTCACCATCCAGGTGTAGAAGTCTTGGATTCTCTGAGGCCATTGTGAAACCTTGACGTCGTCCAAGGTGAAAATATGGAAACCAGTTCCAACTGATTTGGACGCCATGGGCTCAAATCTTCTTTCTGGGATTGGTTCATCGGTCATGCCTTCTTGTTCGTCATCTACCTCAGATACCTCTGGCTCTCTTGGCTGGTTGACAAATATTGGGGGATTATCGTCTTCGGAAGAGTTCGTCATGGATTCATTGCTTGATTGAAAGCTATCTTTCGTTGAGTCATCTTTTGATGAATTTAGGGATTCGGACCACGGAGTCTCTTCTTCTTCTGATATGCATCTTGGTTGAGAGACATAGAGGTCTGGAGCCTTTTGGTCAGAAATCATCAGATTTTCTGGGTTGGGCCCTTTCGAACTTTCTGCATGGTCGCGCCTTTTCTTGGCTTGTTTTTGTGCTGCTTAAGCATCTTTCTTTTTCCAAACACATTTTGCAATATCAAACTCCTGTTCTTCTTTTCCAGGTTGGGTGAAGGAGAATGGATTCTGTGAGGCAGACGGAAAAGTAGAAAAGGTGTTGTCTAATTTAGGTGGGGGAATATGGTTGTGGAGACATCGGGAAAAAGGTAGATTTTGGGGTGACAACTGGAGTTGTTTGTGGCTGAAGGGGGTCATTTCTCAGGTGCTGGATCTGTTCTTTGATGGAAACTGTCTCCTTCTGTTGTTGTTGGAAGAAGTGGAAAAGTGAAGTTCCTGGCGGACAAATCTCATATTGTAAATTTGCCAACCTCTGTTCCAACGCTTTGATTAGTCCTTCATGGCAAGATGATGTGTGCTCCATCTTTTTCTCAATTGTTTCCACCTTGCTCAACATTTTGTTTTGTGTATGAGCTACGTTCTTTATGGTGTTGCCAATATTGGTCAGGACTTTGTTTTGGCAGATAGAGTTTTCGGACTGCCAGTTTAATGTTGCCTCGATGTCACTTGTAGGGGGTTTTTCTCCAGTAGGCAGCACTACGTTTTTCTTGGGAATTTTTGATGCATGGCTAATTCCCTCTTTTTCAAAAGGTTGTAGTGAAGGAAAATCGTGAGTATGACTGGAGCTTGAAGAACTCATCATGAATATTTGTGGTTGCGGGGGATTTTGGATTTTTGGAATGGGTGGAGTCTTAGGATCGGGTGGCTTTTTGGGTTGTGAAGTATGGACTGGTGGTTACTCGGGGTTAGGTGTAGTTTCACTATCCTCCCAGCTTGGAGTGAATTTTTCTGGAAGTTTTGGCCACTCTTGGGGTTTGTAACTGATAAGAAAGTCATATTTACGAGGACGGCTTAATGAGCCAATTGAAGGGTCTTTATTTTCATATCTAGCTCGAAATTGTTTTTCAGTGGTGTTCTTATTTTTCTTGGATTTGGATTTGGCCTTTTTGAGAGCTAAGTTTTCTCCTTTGTATTCTCCCTTTGGGTCTTCTAAACAGTCTTGACAGTTGCAATCAAGATCCCAAGGGCAGTGTCCCGTAAAGGGGCATTTGTACCACCAAGTTCTGGTTCTATTTTTGTTGAAGCATTGGCACCAGTCATGTTCTTCCATGATGTTTTTTATGTTCCAAAAGAGTTCTCCATCAGGTTCAGGGTATGTATCTGCTATATCTTTTGGTTGGATCATTTGGCAAGAGAAGACAGTTTTATTTGGTTTTTTGAGGTGGGAATGGTCAAAGCTTATGCAAACGGTTTTGTCATTTCTTTTGGTAAAGGTTGGTTCACCATATTGTAAGGATTCTTCGGATTCTCTTAACTTTTCGTAATTTGTGATCCAGGAATCAGGAAGAATTTTGACAAGCTCATCTCTTGAAATTTGTCTGGGTATTTGGGTGCACATGGTATTTCCTTTTGTGGCATCTATGTTTAGGAGAAGAGCGTTTTCTCCTCCGGGAAGACAGAGATCCATGGCGTGATTTTGGACTCGCCATGCCATTTGGTGGTGAAGGGTAGCTTGTATGGAATCTTTGGCTTGAGGGGCTCCTTGGATTTGGACTTGGATTTTAAGAGCTTCGGTTAAGTAAGGATCATAGAGGGACATATTGAAGTTTGGAAAGATTGTTATGAAAACAGTCCCGGCATTCAAGGTGACTTCGGTAGTACCCAAGTTTGCATGTTGGTACTCCAAATATCTGGCATCGAGAAGAGAAAGTCGAGCGACCACCGGCTGACCTTTTCTTCTGTGATAGGTTAGAGNATTGTTTCCACCTTGCTCATCCTTTTGTTGTTGTTGGAAGAAGTGGAATAGTGAAGTTCCTGGCGAACAAATCTCATATTGTAAATTTGCCAACCTCTGTTCCAATGCTTTGATTAGTCCTTCATGGCGAGACGATGTGTTCTCTATTTTTTTCTCGATTGTTTCCACCTTGCTCATCATTTTGTTTTGTGTATGAGCCACGTTCTTTATGGTGTTGCCAATATTGGTCAGGACTTTGTTTTGGCAGATGGAGTTTTCGGACTGCCAGTTTATTGTTGCCTCGATGTCACTTGTTGGGAATTTTTCTCCAGTAGGCAGCACTACGTTTTTCTTGGGAATTTTTGGTGCATGGCTAATTCCCTCTTTCTCAAAAGGTTGTAGTGTAGGAAAATCGTGAGTATGACTGGAGCTTGAAGAACTCATCATGAATATTTGTGGTTGCGGGGGATTTTTTATTTTCAGAATTTGTGGAGTTTTAGGTTCAGGTGGCTTTTTGGGTTGTGAGGTCTGAATTGGTGGTGGATCAAGTTTGGGTGTAGGTTCGCTATCTTCCCAACTGGGAGAGAACTTTTCTGGTAATTCAGGCCATTCCTAGGGTTTGTAACTGACAAGAAATTCATATTTACCTGGACGGCTTAAAAGCCAATCGAAGGGTCTTTATTTTCATATCTGGCTCGAAATTATCTTTCAGTGGTGTTCTTCTTTTACTTGCATTTGGTTTGGCCTTGTTGAGAGCTAAATCTTCTCCCTTGTATTCTCCATCAGGATCTTCAAAACAGTCTTGACAGTCGCAATCAAGATCCCAAGGGAAGTGTCCCGTAAAGGGGCATTTGAACCACCAAGTTCTGGATCCATTTTTGTCGAAACATCGACACCAGTCATGTTCTTCAATGATGTTTTTTATATTCCAAAAGAGTTCTCCATCAGGTTCAGGGTATGTATCTGCTATATCTTTTGGCTGGATCATTTGGCAAGAAAAGACAGTTTTATTTGGTTTTTTGAGGTGGGAATTGTCGAAGCTTATGCAAACGGTTTTGTCATTTCTTTTGGTAAAGGTTGGTTCACCATATTGTAAGGATTCTTCGGATTCTCTTAACTTTTCGTAATTTGTGATCCAGGAATCAGGAAGAATTTTGACAAGCTCATCTCTTGAAATTTGTCTGGGTATTTGGGTGCACATGGTATTTCCTTTTGTGGCATCTATGTTTAGGAGAAGAGCATTTTCTCCTCCGGGAAGACAGAGATCCATGGCGTGATTTTGGACTCGCCATGCCATTTGGTGGTGAAGGGTAGCTTGTATGGAATCTTTAGCTTGAGAGGCTCCTTGGATTTGGACTTGGATTTTAAGAGCTTCGGTTAAGTAAGGATCATAGAGAGACATGTTGATGTTTGGAAAGATTGTTATGAAAACAGTCCCGGCATTCAAGGTGACTTCGGCAGTACCTAAGTTTGCATGTTGGTACTCCAAATATCTGGTATTGAGAAGAGAAAGGCGAGCTACCACCGGCTGACCTTTTCTTCCGTGATAGGTTAGAGCAATTCGGATAGCACCAAAATGGATATGGGTAAACCCATGCTCTCTCCATTGCCTGGGGAAATCGTCTGGAATTTGAAGGGTGATAAATTGTTCTTCTCTGGTGGCGAGGATTGGATGCTGGTCAAGTTTTGACGCAGCAACGTATTCTTTAACTCCTTTTGGTCTATGTTGGACAAGGGAACGTATTTGGGTCCATGGTGCAAAGGATTTTTTGGCAAAGGCTGAGTAGGGATTTATAAGTGGTAGTTCAGTGGAAGACACTTTTTGTTCGTCTGGTAAGATATCTACTTCGTAAAGGTAATCATATTTTTTGGACAGGGTTTTGTACAGGGTAGGTGACATATTCATTTTAGCTAAGGAAGACGAAGATGGAAACGACTCTGACATATTTAGTTAACTGTTCCTCCCTCCGAAAGGATGGGCTGGCTCTGATACCACAGTATAAGGAACAGAGCAAGGGACTCCGTGAAAGCAAGCCTAATCGTAGGAACGGCACCACAGTACAAAGAATAAAGCAAGAGACTCGAGGAAAGCAAGCCTGTTAGATACTTTCTACCCAAACTCACTTTTGAATAAAGATAATACTTATTTTTGTTAATTATAGGATAAGGAGATCATGTATACAATACCAATTCATTACCATTGGTTACTTCATTTTAAAGTCCTCAAAATATTACATTGCACATCCATAGATTATAAGTGGAACATGTGATACATTTACAATATCATTAGTTTGACCTTCTCAATACTAATGTACAACCTACACCATGTCTACGGAGCCTCTGACGTGTACAAAATAGTACAAGGATAATGCTGGCAACAAGGTCCCGGCTATACCTCAAAACCAATACTTGAGAAAACAAAAGATACATGACCCCGATATAAAATGGATCTCACCAAGTAGCTGGGAGGAGGATATACTACTGTCACAGGTTGATGTCGCCTGCTATGGAATCACCTGCATCCATTCAATGATGCAGCACCCCCGACAAAAGGGACGTGAGTACATGTGGAATAGTACTCGTATAAAAGGCAGGCAGAACAACATATGAAATTACGGTAACTCAAATTAGAGGCATTTAAAGTACATTAATAGACGAAACATCCCATGGAATCAAGTATCAAGCCTTATTATACTTGCATCATTCTAAACTTCTGTTAGGATCAATTGAGCCATATGAACCAGACGTGGAATACATAATATAATGCAATAACAACATGTACAAACAAGGCCAATGAAAATGGCACCTATTGTATGCATTAATAATGTGTCTCACTAGACCGACCATATCACTCTCTTATTTTACGCCTATACGTTTCATATACCGTCCTCAGTGTTCACATATCATATTATACGCCTATGTGTTCTACAGACCGTCCATAGTATTTATTCATGCCGTACACCTATACATTTCATACACAATACACCTATGCGTTTCATACACCGTCCATATGATTCAATATACAATGCACCTATGTGTTTTATATACCGTCCACAGGATCTCATATCACAATATACCTATGCGTTTCATAGACCGTCCATAGGTTTTCATAAACAATGTACCTATGCGTTTCATAGACCGTCCATAGTGTTCATAAAACATTATACCTATTAGTTTCATAGACTATCCATAGGGTTCATTACACAATATACCTATGCGTCTCATAGAACGTCCATAGGTTTCATAATACAACATACCTATGCGT
The DNA here is from genome assembly GCA_002018475.1 of Nicotiana obtusifolia. Classification (NCBI taxonomy): domain Eukaryota; kingdom Viridiplantae; phylum Streptophyta; class Magnoliopsida; order Solanales; family Solanaceae; genus Nicotiana; species Nicotiana obtusifolia. Next base: position 8,126 of record MCJB01051894.1, read on the forward strand.
TTCATAGACTGTCCATAGTATGAGTTTCATAGACCGTCCATAGGGTTCATAACACAATATACCTATGCGTTTCATAGACCATCCATAAAGTTCATAACACAATATACCTATGTATTTCCTAGACCGTCGATAGGGTTCATAACACAACACTATGCACATAATCATATATAAACTCGAGTGACATGACTAACGTTACTTTTAAGGTTTTATGTCCACGGATCATTGGAACACTTCATGTTCATGCTCATTGTGGAGAAACATAGTTCTTTACATTAACACATACGTGGAAAATCACTAAGTATATTTCAATGGTACGTGGACCCAATTTCTTTTCTTATGGTTCGTCATCCTTAAGCATAGGACGTCTCGTTTACACCTTATTATATACATCTTTGTCATCTTGGTCACTAGCTAAGTTCATGATTCTCGTTTAGGCAACGACCATCGTTCATGTTCATACTACCACTTACTTGTACTAGTCACGGTTGTTCATAGGACACTAATGACATTATTATATAAACAACTTTCAGCTCATTTCATAGTCTTTTATACATATTTTAATTTCATTGGCACTAGTGGCCGCAAATGTAATACCATTCTTGGCACGTCGGCCGTATTTCATATTTCATATTCACTCCTTTAACTTTCACAAATCATCATGGATTATTAACAAAAAACCATCTCTAAATCATGACTTTTAGTTCACATATGAGCAAATAAGAAATCTTAGGCGCATTGAGCTTTCTTCGACAATTTGGCATGATAGCTAGCAATTGAGACATAACTGAATTCATAACATAATATTTCGACACATGATCACATTTAAATACAATCTCGAAGGATAACACAATAGGATAAGAGCTTTCGGAACACATTTGAACATATATCTTTCAATACAGAGTTTGTTCGGAATAGTCAAGATTATAAAGAACAAGAGGAGTTTAGCCAACATACCCTGCTTCGAACCTTTTAATTTACTACAACGTTTCCGAAATATTAGCCACTTCGATCTATTTAGAGATCTAACAAAATTGAACATAAATTAGGAAGGAGTTTATAGTTCCATCTCACTTGAGCATTTTATCAAACACTAGGTGTCCAAATTACACTATAAGGTTCATCCACAAGATTTCCTTCACTCCACAACTAATTCAACACCAAAACCCCCCAAGATTGTCCAACAAATACCCCACAATCACTACTAGCTCATGCATGTGATAAATAACAATTCCCATTACCAAAATCATACTCCCAAATTACCCATCTTATACTCAAACTCGAAATTGAAGACAAGAGTTTGAATCTTGTGGTTGGCTTCTTTGATTCTTGATGATTGGGACAAGAATGGATGATTACAATGTTAGGCTCCTCTTTCTCTCTCTAAAATGCTCTTACCTCCCTCTAAAATCATCAGATGGGTGCCCCTGAAAAAGCCACAAAGGTTATTTATCAAAAGGGAGTCGGATATAAAAATCAGAAAAATGAATCTCCGAAACACAATTTGTGATCGCATAGTGACCGCATAATGGATATGCGGTCCGCATATCGGCCGCACAATTGGTGCCCCGAACTAAAACATATGGGTTGGGTCTATGGCGGTTCTGCAGTCGCATAATGCATCGCAGAAGTGTTATGCGGCCGCATAATGCACCGTAGACTTTCCTCCAAATATGCCTAGCTACTGCTTCACTTTGGGGCCATTATGCGGCCTGCAGAGGGATTCTGCGACTGCATAGCGTGCCGCAAAAATGTCTTTGTCGACACCTCGAAACCTTAAATTCCTTTACGAAATTTTACGGGGCCTCACACTTTTAAGCGCTGATACTCTTCAGTTATCATCATAATTTTAGACCCAAAAATAAGAGAGAAACCCCTGCAAACCATTCTCCCAAAATCTCCATACAAACCCTAAACAACTTCAAAGGTTACAAGTGATTCTAGTGCCGAAAAATCAAAGTTCTTGCTAGTTTCTCTTCCTCTTTCTTGTAGCTGCATTGGCGGTTATTTCCAGGTGAAAGAGCCTAAGTTTCAGCTGCTTTTTATTAGTTTAAGTTGAGTTTATGCTTCTCCATCCATATATAGGCTTCTATAAGTTGTATCTCGGTTGTAGAGACTAAAACTTGTAAGTTTTTGAAGAGTTAACCTACTGATTGTGTTGCGCTTTTGCTGCGCTGTTATGAATGTGTTTTTAAGATACATTCATGGCTGGTTTACATGAGAAGGGTTTTAATTATGTAGCGTTGGTTGTGTTGCTCAACTTGAAAAAGAAGAAGCCGAAAACGTATTTTTTTTTGGTAATCTGAAAATCTATTTGAAGTTGCTGAAATTATTGGGCTAATATAAGGTCATCCTTATAATGTATTGCAGCTGGAAATTAGTAGTAATAGCTTGAGTATGTTGTGGTTGTTGTTTTATTGTAGTCAAACATTATAATATGTGGACTGATTTTAGCCGTTTGTGTGTATGATCTGTTTTGGAGTGTTCTTGAACTCTATTCGGCTAGATATTGATAGGGTGACCCAAATACATTGTTAATGTTGTTGTGCTGGTTGACGTTAATAGGATTTCAGATTGGGAGGAAGTGAAAATTATAAGGGTGGTGCTGCCAAATTTTTTAGAAATGAACTGCTAGCTTAGAAATATGTTTTGAGTCGTTTCGTAGCTTAACCATGGTTAAAATATGTTAATGTAAATATATATATATATATATATATATATATATCAGGTCATTGATTAGGCGAAAAGATATGTTAAGGCTAAACCTTCCTTCATTTTGGCATGATCCCATAACTACATGCGTTTGATGACGAGACATAAAGAGAAGTTCGTATTCCTGAACTTATGTACATTATCCTAGTCTCATAAGTTATAGTATTCTTCCTTATTGGGACTTTATATCCAGTTAAGTATTGTCTATTTTCAGCCAAAAGAGCAGAGGGTCTATATATATATACATATATATATATATATATGTGTGTGTGTGTGTGTGTGTGTGTGTGTGTAGTATCACTGTATTTTCACCATCACCGAGCTATAATCGATAGGCAGGCCCCTATGGGGCAACCTCTAATCAGATGGTAAGTTATATACTCAGTACATTATTTCGTACTCAGTACATTATTTCGTACTGACGTCCCTTTTGTCGGGGGAAATGCATTTCATGCCTGCAGGTTCAAACTAACATATAGGTAGACCTGCTCAGTAGGTGTTGTCCGAGTTCAGCTTCATCAATAAGCTCTACGTCTTTTGGAGTTGCAGTGTCTAGGATTTTGAGTACATATTGTACATATACATAGAGATTATATAGATTTGTCGGGGCCCTGTTCCGACCATAGTACAACCATCAGTGGAGGCTTGTAGACATATCATGTCAATAACTGCAGTATATTGGCCTTGTAGGCCTTGTATATATATTCTTTTGGTTTGTCAGCTGTGGTAGTTGTGACAACCTTTCCAGCCCAGCTTTATATTGATGTTAAGTTGGAGCTAGTCTCCATCTAGTTTTATACTTTGTTTCACAAATTGTTCTTCAATGAAACCTTGCCGGCCGGCCAAAGTATCACATTATATGTTTAGAGTCTCTTAGTCTCATGTTGGTATGCTTGGTCAAGTGAGGCACTAGGTGCCGGTCTCGCCTCCCCAGGTTTAGGGTAACATCTATGTCTCGCTACATGCCTGTGTACCCTATCCTCCTTGTCTGATACAATTGCATGAGCAAACCTCGTATAAGAATTAAAGCGTAGGTTGTAATCCACAACACTCAAACCCCCTGTCTCAATGTCAGGAACTTATCCAATCGTGCTCTACGTGTCTTTGTAAGTATGTAATGGTAGAGAAATGCCTCTGAAAACTCCCACCATGTTGCTGGAGTAGTATTGGCTCCCCTAGACATCTCCCATGTGGTATACCAACCTACTGGAAGATCTTATAATCTATATGCTGCCAATTCAACTGACTCTCTATATGTGGCATGCATAATTTTGAGGGCTCTAGCTACTCTGTCTAGAAAATCTTAGGGATCCTCTACTTTACTAGATCCCGTGAAAGCTGGAGGCTCTAATCTGAGGAAATCACAAATCCTAGAACTTTTATGTCACCTTGAGGACCCGTATGTTGCCGTCTAGCCTGAGTAGTGTCAGTGCTAGTCAACAATCCGTCGGCCTCCCTCATGTCGTCATGCTGAGGAGCCGGAGGTATTGTAGCTGGAGCACCCCTAATTTCTCCCTGAACATACATAGTCTGTGAAGCTCCAGATTGAACCTCATGTATGGACTATGCTCGTCTAACTCAGGGGGTACTCAACTAGTACCCTGGCCAGCAACAGTTTTGCCCTACTGGGCAGCTGTGAGTCTCTTCAGCGGCATCACTACATATAAAATATTTAGTGTGAGCATGTAATTTTTGTCCCTTGCCTAAAATACTCCTAAAAGTGGTCCAAAATAGTTTAATTACCTTCATGGAATTTTAGGAATTATTTTCCATTTTTATTTTTATTTGTTTGGCATTTATTTGCATCTTCAGCATAATTAGAAGCATTTTAAATCATTAAAAGTCAAATAATATTTCTTATATTTCATCTTTTACATTATAGAGTTAATTGTATTTTAGCATTAAGTTGCATGATTATTGCATCTCCAAAGCCTAAAACCACAAAATACATTAGTATTTCTAGGTTTAATTGATTAGCTTTTTCGTTAACCCGCAATTCCAGTTAATTATTAATTAAATAAGTGTTAGGATTAATTAGGTAAGTAGGTTAATTTTAAAAAATTAGGTTCAATTTGGAATAACAAACTAGGTGGCTAATGTTTGAATTATATAGCAAAAGGTAAAAGAGTTCATCTGCTCCAGTTGGGTTAGGTGTTTTCAATGGCCCAGTTGCCTCAACAACCTAATTCCCACATCCAGACCCATTTTAGCCCGCTCCAGCTTCATTACTTCCACCAAACGACGTCGTTTTGGCGTAGAGTGATATCAACCCTTCATCACCTCTAATCAAACAGTCCAGAATTCCCTATTCATTCCCATAATATTGTCCTAAACACAAACCCCCTACCCCAAAGACCTATCTCACATGCCCTCTCTATACCCCGCCTCTCACCACCATCCGCGGCCTGCTAGAAATCACTCCACAGCGGCCGACCATAATCAATTGCCCCCAAATTTTTACCAGATACTCCTCACTTCTCCCTCATGTTTAATCCATTAACCGTTATCTCAAAAGCCCAATGTAATTTCATGATTTGTAGATCTAAAAACTAAACCCTACCTGCAGTTTTTCCCCTCTTTTGTAGTCGTTCGTTTTAGCAATTTTACACCTAAAATTTTCATCAATGGATAGCTCTTCACAAGGGCTATCAACTGATGTAATTTTTGACACGTTTGTTGGTAGTCATATTTTTGTCAACCGACGTTGACCGTCCATCTCCTTAAGGATTTTCCTCTGTCGTTTCGTCGGAAGTTCGAGAGGTAAAACATCTTCTTTTCTTTTTCACGCTTTTAATCAAGTGCACCTTGATACGTGCAACTATTTGTTTAAATTGAAAATATTATTGTCATTGTAGAAACCCGTTGTATCTACTTAATTTAGGAAGAATAATAATTAAGCACTTGATTAATATATGTTTGAGCATGATTGATTGTTGGCTATTGAATTTTTGACTGTGTTTGACTAGTCACATGATTAGGTTAGCATTTAAATTTATGTTTTAATTAGCGTAGTTGTACTATGATTTAGATTTTGGATTTTAATTTTAATTAATTATTCTGTCATTTTGGGTTTGTCATTGACATCAAGAGTAATTGGCGTAATTCTTACAGGGTATGTTTGTGAAATAGATAAAAAGAGAAGAGGGTAAAGTTTAAAGTAAAAGAGAAAGATTAAATGAAATAATGGTATTAACTAGGACCTATGGAGGGTAGTCGGAAAAGATAAATTTAGGTAATCTTTTGTTATTGGCTTATGAAGGTTCTAGAAGGTGGTAGAAAAAGGACTGATCAATAAAAAGAAAGAAAAAGGTCGGGTATTAAGGGGAAGAGAGGTAATAATAGAAAAAAGGGAGTAAAAAGAAAGAAAATAACTGCAAGCAGTCCTGAAATTCTATTATAAAAAGGGCATCATTCTTCACACTCTTCTCACTCATTCTCTGTCAATTGACTCACACTTTCATGCACTCACACTCACACTCCAAAACACAGAAAAACAAGCTGGAAATTTTGGAATTGAGGATTTCATATCTGAAAAGCTCTAAGTAGAGCTTAGGTTGATTTTATATTGCAAAACAATTCAAAAAAAATATGTAGCTGCTTCTACTTGATTAAAAAAAAATCCTCTGCATCTCTGGGCTTCGAAATTGAACTAGCTAGGATTATCTACTGGTTTATTGCTGTTCTCTGTCAATTAGTAGCTGGACATCAACTTGGATTTACTTTTGGTATTTGCTTATTCTATGGTCTCTTATTGTTGTTCAGGTACTAAAATACTTTTCTGGTTATGTGTTCATCACTAGAACCAAAAGAGAATATGTACATTTTGGAAAGAGAATATGTACATTTTGGATTGATAGTATGTTAAATGTGAATCTTGTTTCATTCATGTCAAGTTTGAGGTTGTTCTACTGCAAATTTGTATATTATGACTGTTAAATATGAATATAGTTATAAAAATTACAATTATGTGTAGTAATGGGTGATGTGAAGAGGCTGTTATTGTCTTGTTTGGTTGTGAATTACAGATCTACCATTAATTGGTAAGGTTGTTAAATTTGAAGCCAAAAGTGGAATTCCTGGAATATCAAGCCTATAACTGTTAGTCAGGTGTAGGCTGGAAACTTATCTTCTGTGTTTTAGATTTAGATACTAGATTAGATGAATATTCCTTATTGGAGAGTGACTAATTACGTGAAGTTCCTTACAAAATGTAATTAAGAGACTCTAGTTGTAACCTCTGGATGTAACTAGTTATCAGATTTAATTGTAAGCTTTGAAAAAAATGTGCATTTGCCGTTAATTCTCTGTTAATCTGACGATCTAGATATGGACATGAGTTCGTTTTAATCACGACAGTCGTGTCATCTAATTGTTAATAATTATCGCATTTGGGATATTTTGTGCTTCGAAGGCAAGTTGTAAATACAGTAACAATGCTCTTATGTTTTACAATTAATTTAAGTCATGTTGCCTATCTGGAATTAGAAATGAATTTGATAGAGTTCATAGTAGTCTCTATAGCTGGAATTAACGGTTACAACTGTAAGTGAAATCACAACCTTATTTTTTTAAAGCTTGTTGATGGACCCATATTTGAGTGGACACAGGCCCAACATTGTTGTCCAGTGGCACAGGGTCCATTTGGATTCCTTGTTGGACGTGTATGATTTTTTTCTTATCTGGTTCTGTAATGCGAATTGCACCGCTATGTGATGAGCTTTATCAATTGTTATTACTGTAAAGACATGATCAATTTATAAGTAGTCCAAATATTCAATGAACTATCTTGTGACAAAGAAAAGATGATTTAGCAATTAACACAATAACTTTAAATTAATTTGGTTAATTTTATGTCATGTCCTCAATAAATCATTCCATAATTTGGACCTTCATGATAATCTTAAACTTAGGAAATTAATCAACTTTTGAATGTTTGTAGAATGCTTTAGGCGCGCTTTAATCTATTATTGTGATTGTGTATACGTTCACATGACACAATTATGACCCCAAACAAATTAAGGTATGCATTCGCGCGACTTTGGCCAAACAATCTTAATGTGTATACGTACGTGTGACATGATTTTTGGCACAATAAAAAAATGATTCACACACACGTGATCCGTTTCTCGCATAACTCCATATTTTAACAACAAAGTAAATAAAAGCAGTAAAGAGTAAAAATGCACATAGGGTTAACGTGCAATGATAAGTTAATTAAGCCGAGTGTGATGATAAAGCCACTGTGCTAAAACCATGGAATCTGGGAGTGCCTAACACCTTCTACCGGGTTAACAAAATTCCTTACTCAGTCTTCTGTGTTTCGCAGACTTACATAGAGTCAAATTCTCCTCGAATGGGGATTTAAAATACAGCTGGTGACTTGGGACACCTTAATAATTATCCCAATGGTGACTTTTAAAATTAAATTAAATAATCCCTTTTCAATAATATCACATTAATTGAAAAAACTCCTTTCCCCGTAAAAAGGAGGTGTGACAGCTCAGGCGACTCTGCTGGGAGACGAACTCAGAACATATGGTTCAGGGTTTAAAATTTGAGCTTGTAATGTGATCTATACTTGTCTTTACTTATTGTACGATATTACTGTGTTTGTGGGCCTAATGTGCTATATGTCGCTCAGTTTTCTCTTTGGTTTATATGAACTGGATAGACTTTCTTCTTACGCCTCCCTTCTGAGTCATCTGTAATTCATGGTGCACAGGTGCGCATGACCCACTTTTCTTTTAGAGGTCATACCAATTAGAACGGGGATGGTTCAGTAACTAGACCGGGTAGACTTTCGCGCTCTTGGTACTTTGCTCCCACCTTCGCTCGAGTTGTCTGCTTGGTAAGCCAGGATTAAAACACTCCTTCTAGGATTTAAACCTAGAATAACATAGCCTCAGACCGGATCCCTAGTAGAAACGTTTGTTTGCATCATCTTCGTTGGACTTTATGGACTCAACCCAAGGGTTGGGTCAGTCTAGTACATGTGTACACAAAGTTACAAGACCATTCTGATGCATCTTATATGCTACCCGTCCATTTTGTTTGATTCGATTTGTGCATGTTAACAGACTTCTAGGAACGGGGAGAGAAAATCGAGGAAAAGAAGTTAAGAGAGAGAAAATTTACCCAGTTCCTGAAAATCCCAATATTTGAAAACGAAAGAAAAACCTTGAAACTCTGCCAAATTTTTAAAAGATTGTTACAAATAAGCCTGAATTTTCCAAAAGAGTGTCATCGCATTGCTAAAAAACATAAGAACTACGCAGGTCTGATTCTCACTAGACGTGAGATACGTAGGCAACCTTCATCCGGTTTGGTCAACATTTTAGAAAAACAACCAAAAAGACAGAAATTCGTCCAAGATTTTGTCAAACAAATAGTCGACCAAGCTTCGGTTAATCCCGAGCCATTTCTGTTGGAATAGCCTTAGAACATATTCAAAATTGTTGAAGGGCCGTTCTAGCAAGAACGGACGTGTCTATCAACTGTGCATCACTTTTAATCGTAACACCCTCCCCCCGGCCTTAAAACTTTCTCTGGAAGTACAAAAAGGCCAAAACTGCAAAAATAGCCACCTTCTCTTTGGCCATAATTGCAAAAATAGCCACCCTCATGGATTGTTTTTGCAAAAGTGTGCATCGACTTTGTTTGTTGAAAATAGTGTCAACCCTAACCTCGACCACCCACAGGTACAAAATGAGCATTGTCAAAAACACTCCATTGACAATTGTAGACGAGGCTCTACTTCAGCTTCACATATGGTGATATGACCCGGGGCAAGACGGACCGAAATTGGTCAAAAAGCATTTGGGCACACTCACAGATATCATGAAGGTCAAGCCATGGGATGATTTGACAGAGGCATTGGTAACCTTTTGGGATCCCGTTCATAATGTCTTTCGCTTATCTGATTTTCAGCTCATTCCTACTTTAGAAGAGATAACTAGATATTCTGGGTTAGGCAGAGATCATAGAAACCAGAAGCTCGTATACCTGAGGGCCCTCTCTGTACATCGGTTCTTCTACCTTTTGAACAGAGCTAAGAAAATCAAAAAGTCTAATGTAGTCTAGGGATGTTGTTTGTTCTACTTCCTTTACTGCAAGTACGGGAAGCCAAATGGGTCTGAAATTCATGAGAAGGGGTTTAACAACAAACAAAACAAAGATGCACGGCAGATCCACCGTCATTTTGCCTTCATGGTGGCATTTTTGGGACTCGTGATTTTCGAAAATGCGCAGTGGATAATCGATATCCGCATATCCAGGATTGTACATGTTCTCACCACCAAGGACCATTATACTTTCGCCCAGATCATTCTGTCAGATATTTATCGGGTATTGACTCTGTGCAAGTTTGGGGCAAACTTCTTCGAGGGGTGAAACATTCTCCTGCAAATGTGGTTAATTGAGCATCTTCGGCACCACCCTAAGTTTAGGATATATGTTCCGAACAATGAAATTTCATTAAGAATTATGAAGAAAGAGTAAGTGATTACAACCCTTCAAACGGGGTGGAAGCCTGGTTATCCCACTTAAGATCATTAACCGCCAATCAAGTTGAGTGGACTTTGGGTTGACTCCCAGTAAGAGAGGTGATACACATGCAGCTTTGAAGAGTTATTTGCTGTTTTTGAGTTTGAGAAGCGTCCAGCCATATGTCACGCAAAGAGTGTTAAGGCAACTAGGACGGTATCAAGTAGTACTCGAGGATGAAGATTTGAGTGTTCAAGTAATTGAGCTATGGCCGGAAGCCCCACTCCCCTAAGCTGTAATTCAGCAAATTTGGGATGGTTGTCGTTACCTGAAAGATGATACTAAGGTGCCAGATCCAGAGAGGGGTGAGGTAGACCTAGGTTACGCTACATGGTTTCCGAAAAGATCTTACATAGATGATAAGCCCAAGCAAGAAAGGCCTGCTAAAAGGCCACATGTTCAATCCTTCGATGATAAAATGCAGGAACAATCGGCATGGGATGAAAAGGAAAAAGGGATACCAATCAATTACCCGTGCTTTAGAAGAAACGTTGAGAAATACTATGCCGGTATATTAGAAATAATTCAAGATTATGATGCCCCCTGGAAAATACTGAAAAGGCATTGGTCAAAGCCAACTAAAAGATTAGTCAACTAAAGGGGGAGGTAAATAACCGTGTGAGTTTTCACATCAATCAAAGAAACATCATGATGAAGAGGTCTTCGCTCTTATAAAAGATTTAGGTGCCCTTGAAGAGGCTTTGGGTCGGCAGTCCAAGGAATTTAAAGTAGAAAGGGAACACTACTATGCCTTGCTCAACAAGCTTGATAGTGATGTGGTGGACCTGCAGAATCAGAAATCGAGGCTTTGTGAGTATTCGAAGCCTTGGAGCAGCAAATCATATAGCTGTTTGGGGACCGGAATATCCTAAAGTTTTGGATTAATGAAATAGCTGACTACACTGCAATGAAATGCAATGAATGTGCATATTAATAAAGCTATATTTTTTTTCCTCGGTGTTGGCGTTCCCTCGCAAGGTCATGGCCGATCAAGAATTTCTTCATGCTGAGATCGCTGCCAAGCTCGCACAGTGATGGACAGATGATCCCTAGGCCCTTTTTGGATGGTTCTCTATAAGTATTGAGGTGTCTCCCATTGTGTTAGTTTTCTTTATCGAATCTATATGTTTACTTCTGCAGCGAGTCTGTTTGTTTGTTGTCCATTTCGAGTCTGTTGTTATCTTTTGCTCTGAGTCTGTATGTCCTTTCCAGAGTCAGTTGTTGCCATCATTTCAAGTCATTGTAATGCAAAACAAAAAAAGATTTTATTTAATGTATAATTTAAAACCCAAAAGTATTTATTTTATTTTTGCACTGGTTTCCCATAACTACATAATGGTGTTACTCATGCGGTTTCATGATGCGTAGGCAATCGCCATTGGATGTGGTCATATCCATAAATGAACTGAGTGAAAAACAAACAAAAATAGAAAACACAAAGACTTACAAAAACAAAAAACAAAAAAGAGAAAAACAAAGACGACAAAAACAAAAAGAGAAAAACAAATGGTTCGCAAAAGCAAAGAAAAGAACAGAGGGGTAAAACCAAAAACGAGAGCGTACAGAGTAGAAAAAGAGAAAATGAAAGCCGAGATGAAACATGCGACCGTTCAAACACATAATAGAAGTGTTTAACTGCTAGATGCATTGACTTCCAACATGCGATTTCCTATCTTTTAAATGCTTTGAACTAAAAATTTTGTTGTGTGCCCCCAAAGTCAGGTTCTGTTTAGGTGGTTGGTTTTGTTGGTATTCTGGATTCTCATCCATACTTCAGCAGATCAAAAGGAAAGGTTCTTATGGCTTCTAAAACTAATCTTCTAATTGTCAACCCCGAGGATATCCCGGTGTTGACGACTAATTTTTTTTTAACTAAATAGAAATTTATTAATAGAAGCATAATACAAAAGTGGAGGGAGACATAAATCTTACCTCCAATAAAAGAGTAAATCTACACATAGTCATCCTAATGTGATAACTAAATATACCTAAAATGTAGTAAGGTGTTAGACCTATGATGATGTAGCGATTGTCTATTTTATAGTGATAGACAATCGCATATATAAAAAAAAGTGAGATTGTTCTAGGTTATCTATACAAAAAAGCACATATATTCCTACTTCTATTATGTGATTTAGGGATGTGATCCCTTGTTTGTGCATCTGAAATCTATCTATGATTTCTAGAGTTCTCAAAAGTGTGTCAAAAAATAGCGAGCAATCTTCAATTTTGCTTTGGCCTTGTGAGTAAGGAAAGCCAAGTTGACGATGGCAATCTGAGTCCACCCTGTAGTTGGATGGCAGTGTTGTTTGTGATGTTGAGTGAGCAGAGTTCTGGTTGCTGCTGTAGGTTTTGGATTTAGGGTGATGGCTTGTATGCTGAGTCTGTTGTTGTTGTTGCTATTGGCCTTGGGGGAGTCCAATTTGAAGGTTGCTATCTGAGGCTGCCTTGTAGTTGGATTGCAGTGTTGTTTGTATTATTGAGTTTGCAACAATCTGATTGCTACTGTTGCATCTGAAGGTGAGAAGGGATCATGTGTGTTAGTGTTGTTGCTGTTGAGAGTATGCTTGCATCGTGTGTTTTCTTTCAGGTTGTCTGGTTGTCTTGCTGCTTCTATTGGGGGTATTGTCTCCTTCTGATTCATGCTGTTTCAATTGAGTACTGTTGTTGTGTTGCTGTATGTGGCGTAGTCTCCAGTGAGGCATTGTGAAAACAGAAGTCCATGATGATTGCTGTAGTTGCAACAGATTGAGCACCCAGGGTACTAATACCACACCTTGCAACTACAGCAATGATCTGGACTATTTCACATTGTTTACTGTGTTGTGGAAGATATTGAGTTCAGTAAAGGAGTTGATGATTGTGTTGTGGTTATTTTGGGATTTGGCTTGTTGCTGATGGAGTGGAAATTGATTTTGGTTTGTGTGCTGCTGTTTCGTAACCATGTGATGACGACCAATTTTGACCTCTCTTTTAAAATTAATTTATTTATACTTAAATATCTACAATGAATATGCTGTCTTTCGTCATCTTCCACTATTGAAAACCCTACTCATTTCCCATTTGACCAGCCGCCTCTCTTTCCTCTTTTCCTCTCTAATCTCACAAACCCTCCATAACCATCAATCAAGAAACCTTGCACAAATCGGTGCAAGGCCATGAATCTGAGCCTTACAACAATCAATTTGTCCCCTGTTTGTGAATCTCGTCGATGCCTTCCCCATTTCATCGCTTAATTTCAAAACGCCAAAATTCTAGAACCCTAGCTTATGGAGCAACTTCAAATTGTTCAAATCCTCTTATGCTCCGTCAAATCGGTGCCTGCATGGAGCTTCTACAAAGATTCATGAGAATTCTGTACCTAGAGGTCAACCTTAGTGACCTCTGGGTTTTAGGATTTGTCCATTGGTTCTTTGTCTTCAACAGTCGATTCCTCCTCTCAAGTAAACTTCTTCATCATTTTTCCCTATATTTTCAGTCTAATTTCACCCTACTTGCTGTCATCATCCGTCTTTCGCCATCTTTGACTATCGATTTGAATCTGTTGGAACCCTAATGGTTCGATGGCCACTATAAATAAGGCTTTCAATGCTCTCACCTACCAGACCTAACACACAATAAGATAGACCTACCAATTACACTTAGCATCAGAAATTTTAATAGTTGTTTGGGAAATCTCGATAAAAGTGTAGGATTTGATCAATTTTTTGCTTTTCCTCTCTTTCTGATTCCGAGCTTGAGCTCTTGGTTTTCCTAAAGGCTAATTTGAACACTCGTTTGGTTTGATGCCCCCAAAAGGTCAGTAAGAGCTTGACCTTATTCTTCTTTTACTAGTTCAAATTCCTGAATATGAACGGCTTTACTACCTTTGCTGAATAATGTTATCAAGTAATGTGTTCATTATTTTTACTCTTTTGTATGTGTATGAATGTTAAGTAGATTCTGCTATCATGAACTTTCTTAAGTTGTTGTAATCAGAATTATATGTTGTTATTGATGTGTAATTGTTGGTAGGCTATAATCTCGTATTTTTTGTCGCTTAGTGCACTCTAATTTACTACACTTTAATTGTGTTTGAGCATTAATCACAAGTATTTTGCACTTATCATATGTTTTATGCCTTGTATGAGTGATTCCGAGCTATGTAGTTTATAGAATGAATTTGAGATATTTGGAGCTATGATGTTTGAGTAAAAGCCCAAGGGATTAAGCCGGGATCGCGCTTGGTGATCGAAAATCACATCTTGATATCAAAAAGCAAGGAAAATTCCGTACACTGAGAAAATATCACTAGCGCGGCTGTGTAAAATGCTTGCTACCTGTCAAAACTAGCTCTCTGGATTTCCCCACTAATACCTTGCATGGCGCGTCGCCCCATGCAGCGTGCCTGTGCAAATTTTACAAAGTAATTGTCCTATTTCGCGTAGGAAAAGGTGTTTTCGTCTGGGCCGGACCCTACTTGGTACAAATACATGGAAAAACGTTATTTTTTGAACTTTTGACAAATCTAAGATCTAAGGAGGATAAGGAGGAGTTGGAGAAACAAAAGCACAAGGAGTTCATCATTCAATCCTCACTCAAGACACGAGTTTGGATCGTTTTACGTTTTCCTTTACATTAAATATATTTGTGATGAATTGCTCCATATATATAGAATAGTTCTCTTTAGGTTTTGATGGATTTGGTGTATTCATATCTGTTTGAGGATTATAACTCTAGTTTTTATATAGTGAATCATTTTGGATGATTTAATTGTTTTGTCTATATTTACATGTTCATGTAATCGAGAGAGGCATAACTTGTGATATCTTTGCGTTATCTTGTTAGTTGAGTTATTAATTCTTCTTAGTAATCGAAAGAGGCTAGTTAAGTTGTTGATTAACCTAGTTAGGAGGATAACCGAGAGAGGTTCTCCTAAAAACCAATCCACTATGCATTGTTGCATATCTTCACGTGCTTAAATTGGTTCATCTCGTGAGGTTGAGACTTAATCGAGAGAGGAGTCTATTAAATGTTATAATTAATAATTGAGTGAATTTGAGAGACTCACTCAAACGTTAGAAGTGAATTATCTAGAGTTAGATCCCAAAATATTATCTTGCACCTATCCAATCAACCCCTACTTTCTCCTACTGATAACTTCCTTGCTTACCTTGGTTGTGATAGTCATTAGTCAATAGCTTTAGATTCTTAGTTAGTTGTAGTTTTAATCACATAAATATAAATTATTGATCATCTTGGATAGCAATCTAGCTACAAACAACGGTAATACTATTTAACTCCAATCTCTGTGGATACGATATTATACTATACTATCTTTGACTAGCAAGTATAATTAAAGTGGTGTTTTGCACTTGTCAAATTTTGGCACCGTGGCTGGGGATTGGCAATCAATAGTGTTAGAAATTGTTTGTAGTGATAATTCAGGAGTTTTTCTTTTATTTTTATTTTATTTTTCTCTTTTTATGTCTGGTGTTCTTTGACTATGCGCAGGTTATAGGTTAGATTGGTGCATGACTCGAACTTCTGTGAAGGAAGTGCTACCATACGAGCTAGAAGTTGAGAAACAATTGCGACAGCTGAAGAAGGAAAGAAATCTCACCGAGACAACAGAAGAGGTTGGGAAATCCTCAACCAAAGAACTTATGGTTGGGAACGGTGAAGATAATGTGGACTTGGGTGCGAAAGAAGCAGCCCAACGAAAGAGAACGAGCTGCACGGGATGCTGAGAAAGCAGCAATTAGAGATGCGCAGAACATCTATGAAGAAGAGAGGGGTCTCAGACTTAATTAACATCAACCCTTTCTTGGGAGACCAATTAGAGATTATGCTAGACCGATCTACAATCAAGGTTTATTAAGTGTTGGACCACCTCTAATTGCAGCTAATAATTTCGAGTTGAAGCAAGGGTTGCTCTAAACCCTTCAAAATTAATGTGTCTTCAGAGGGAAGATGAACGAAGAACCAAACACACATCTGATGGACTTCGAGGATATTATGAGCACTTTTCAATGTAATGGTGTGTCACAAGATGCAATGTGCTTAAGGGCATTCCCCTTCACACTGAAGGATAATGCTCAGTAATGGCTTCAAAGCTTACCTAGTGGATCAATTCGAACATGAGATGAGATGACCAGAAAATTTCTTCATAAATATTTCTCATCAGCTGAGACGGGCAAGTTTAGAAGAGAAATCAATAACTTCTGCCAGAAACATACTGAGACTGTGTTTGAAGCTTAGGAGAGGTTTAAGGAAATAGTTAGAGAGTGTCAACCTAGCGGAATTGAACTTTGGATGCAACTCCAGGACTTTTGGGATGGATTGACACTGGCCTTATGTAGAACATTGAGCAATGCAGTTGGAGGTCAGTTGATGAAGAAGACTCCAGGGGAGATAGTCACAATTTGATGAGTTGTCTGAAGATGTAAATCAGTGGCCTTCTGAGAGTGCTGAAAGAATAAGATCGACAGGTGTTCACCAGGTTGATGCTAACACATCCGTGCAGTTACATCTTGATGCTATGGCCAAAGGAATACGGAAGCTTACCTTAGCTACAATACAAAGTAAGCCTCATGCAGCTTGTGATATATGTGGAAGAGAACATCCTACTTATGAATGTCAAGCCTCAACTGAGGAGGTGAATGACGTGGGAAATTATAGAGGCACCCTGATTTTTCATGGAGTTCACCTGGAGGTACTGCAAACGTGTGGCAACAAAATAACACTAGACCTCAGGGATAAGGAGCTCCAGCATACCAAAATAAGCAAAGGCAGCAATTTCAGCCTCAACAGCCTATTCAGTCTGGTCTAGAAGATCTTATAAAGGCCTTCATTATCAAGACAGACGAGAGGTTAAACGCTCATGGGGCAGCTATCAAAGAATTGGGCATAGGGTTTCAAAATTTGAAGAGACAAGAGAGACAGATTGCAACAATACTATCTGAAAGAGTCCCAGGTACTTTGCCAGCTGATACTGAGAGAAATCCTAATGAAACAGTTAATGTTGTGACCTTGAGAAGTGGGCAAGTGTTGAAAGATACCACTCCAGTCCAAAAAGAGGTAGTACTTGAAAAGGAAAATAAGGAGCGGCTGAAGAATGATAGTGATAAGAAGAATAAAGGCAAGAAGAGAGCTCACATGAAGAAGAAAGAGGAAACTTCGAAAAGGGATGAATGTAATGAGAGTGAGCATATGCCTGCTCTACATTTTCCTCAAAAGCTATATAGAGAAAAGATGGACAAGCAATTTGAGAGATTTTTGGATATGATGAAACAAGTTAATGTAAATTTACCATTCACAGAAGTGCTATCCCAAATACCAGCTTATACCAAATTCTTGAAGGAGGTCCTAACAAAGAATAGGAAGATGGAAGAGACCTCGGTGGTGAAGCTCACAGAGCATTGCAGCGCGATTTTGCAAAATAAACTCCCACAAAAGTGTGGAGATCCAGGGAGTTTTACTATACCTTGCTCTCTAGGCTCTGTTAATTTTGATAAGTCTCTGTGTGATTCTGGTGCCTCAATTAACTTAATGCCTCTATCTATTTATAGGAAACTGGAGAAGGAGATTGGAGAGATAAGGTCAGTGCCAATATCTTTGTAGCATGCAGACCAAACGTCTCTGATACCCGAGGGGATAGTGGAAGATTTCTTAGTTCGGGTAGATAAGTTCGTATTTCCTGTAGATTTCATAGTAGTGAATATGGGGGATAAAAAAGAGGTCCCCCTCATCTTAGGAAGAACATTCTTAGCAACAGGTAGAGCAATATTAGATATACACGAGAGAAGGCTCATGCTTAGAAAGGGTGATGAGACTGTAACTTTCGAGATGAATATAGAAACGGGGGTGAAAAATCGGAGGCCAGCTGCAGGTGTTGAGTGGAAAGTGAAGGGCTCGGAAAAGAAGGTTGCACTGAGCGGAGTAAGATAAGAGTGGGGTGCACCCCAAGAAGGCGGAGAAGAAGCTACCTGCATGGATGTGCTCATTAGTTCGAAGGCGTGGAATGGATCCCGACTTCGACTCAGACCACGACCATATGTTCAGGAAAGGTTTCTTTACCTTATACTTTTTAATTGGGTGTCATGGGGACATGCAACAACTTAGAGTGTGGGGAGGGGGATAACTATATGTTGTATGTATATCTGTTTGTTTTGTTAGCTGTAGTAGTTGGAAAATTGAAAAACCCATAAAAATTGGACAATTTTAGAAAATTTTCTATTTTTCCCGACGATGGATATCATTCGACGAGTTTCTCGAGGGAGTAAAGTCGAAATAAAAGAAAAAAAGGTTTTCCTTTTTAGGTAGTGTATTAATTCCCCCATGGTTTTTCATTGTGTCACGGTTCTTTTCCAAGGGTTTTGTTTGAACCGGGTGTAGTTAGTTTTTATTTTTGATAGGAGTAGGAAACATTGTGCTGTGATGTGAATTGTAAGCAATATCTCTTAATTTTATTATGCCTTGAGAATTGTAAGTGCTTTAGTTATGACGCTTAGGCCTAGTTTTTGACTCTTGTATGAGTACAGTATACTGTAGGATTTTAACTTTGTTTAACTGCTTTGACTAGAGTGTCATGATGAATCCGATCCTGAGTAAGTTATGTGCCATGTGTTTGTGAGGTTTTGTGTATTATGTGCATTGCATTTGATTTCTAGAACTTGTGCAGTGTGCTTGCAAAGCGAAATAGTAGTTTTATTCAGTCTTGGAAGTGATATAGGCATTTCTTTGTTGAGCTAGTTATACGCTTTTTCATACCTAATTATTATGTATATTAGTTAATCTCGTTGAGCCTGTAAGCCTATTTCTTTGGAAATCACATTACAAGCCTTACCCATTTGTTTGAATTGACCATCTATTTGAACCTGTTACCTCTCGTGAGCACTTGAATTTGTTATGAACTTTGTAAAAGTTGAAGTGTGGGGTGATTGATTTGGCTTTTGGGGGGAACTAATGAAATAAGGATAAAGGTGCATTGTTTTGGAAAAGTAAGAGCCACTTGAATTGAATATGAAAAAGAAAGAAAAAAAATAAGTGTGTAATTGTGCGAAAATTTCTGTGATAGTGGTAACTCATGATGTATTTGTGCTAAAATAAGTAGGGAGTTAATGTGAAGGTGGAGCTATTGTTTGACATAAGTGTGGTGTTTTGAATTGTTAATTATATGTATTAAAGTGCTTAGGGAGGTGTAGTCACTCTTATATCAAAATGTATCATACCCACCCCACAGCCTAAATTATAATCAAGTGAAGTCCTATTTGATCCTTGACTATGAGCTCAATTAGTAGAGTAGTACACTACGGGCAAGCCTATGATACGTCTTTTGTGGCATATGAATGTTGTTTCTGAGAATGAGCAAGCTCTTTCTATCTTGAGTTCCCAATTGTTCTTAATTTCTATTATGTGTGGAACTACGCTCTACTGTTGTTTGAAGGCACTTGATTCATGAAGCAAAGGAAATGTCGTTGACCTTTGTGTTAGAGCAAGTGAGCGAGTTATAAATAATGTGTGGTTCTTTTGAGTCAAATTTTGAGGCTAGGATATTACGTTATTCTACTTTATCTATTTTAAATATTCTTGGTATGATGAGATATGAGAGTTGTTTAAAAAGGTCGTGTCTATCTGAAGTGTAGTTTGATTGCTCGAGGACGAGCAATAGTTTAAGTGTGGGGTGTTAATGGTAGTCTATAATCTCGTGTTTTAGTCGCTTATTGTACTCTAATTTACTGCACTTTTATTATGTTTGAGCTTCAATCGCTAGTGTTTTTCATTTATCGTGTGTTTTATGCCTTGTAGGAGTGATTACGAGCTATGTAAATGTATGGAATGATGTGATGACTCACTTTTATACCCCGTATTATGTCCTTAATTATATTATGTGAAAAATTAAGTCGAGTAAATTGTACTCGAAGTAAATCGATAAGAAATGAGACACATGGTCTCTTTTTAAGAAACTTAAGTCACAAAAGTCGATTGTAGATTGACTTATGAGTTAGAAGGTTCGGATTTGAATTTCGACGACTCGGTTAGCTTCGGGGTAGGATTTATGACTTAGTCGAGTGACCGGAGTAAGTCCTGGAGACCCCAAACAAAGCTAGGCTTGAATCGATGAAGTTCGAATTTCCGGTCGATAGGTGAAATTTTGATCCGGAAGTCGGAATGAAATTCCGAAAGTTGTTGTAGCTTCGTTATGTGATTTAAGACTCGCGTGCAAATTTTCAGACCATTCGGACGTGGTTTGGTCAGATTCGGATCAAAGGATCGATTTAAGAATCCCTAGAGTCCGTAGGTTTGAATCTAATGCAAACCTGATAATTTGATGTTTATCCTTGTGTTCCAATGATTGGAACAAGTTTAAATGAGATTATAGAACATGTGTTCATGTTCAGATAAAGTCCCAGGGGTCTCGGATGAATTTTGAATAGTCGACGGGACTTAATTCGTCGCTTTATAAAGTGCTAACTTCATACTTTCTGGTGTACTTAATATTAAAATTAGTGAACGAGCTCCAAACTCAATTTTGTTTGAGGCATTAGCTCCGTATTGAAATTACGGAGCCAAAGCGAAAAGAATCGTCTAAATCGGACTCCGTATGAAAAAGTTAGGCTTAATCTTGTAAAAGAAGAAAAATAGATCAGTTGGCAGATGAGTTTCGCGGCCTAAAAGCGATTCGCTTTTTGGATAAGCGAATCGCGAAACCCCTCAACCCATCGCGAAGTGAAGCAGAAGCTTCAGGTGAGAATCGCGACCAAAAAGCGGTTCGCATAATCAAAAAGCGAACCGCGAAAATGACAAGAGCAGTCGCGAAGTGGAACAGAACTGGAGGGGTCATTTCGCGTTGAGTTCGCGATTCGCGAACTTGAAAAGCGAATCGCGAATCTCACCCAGGCGTCGCGAAATGGGGCAGAACCTTGGGCAGCCTTTTTGTTCATTCCGTAATGGAAAAGCGGTTCGCGAACGTGAAATGAGAACCGCGAAATGCACAATGGCGTCGCGAAATTGACTTTTTTTGCTGAGTATTTTGCCCGATTTTTTGACCCTCTATAAATAGGACCTAGGGTCCATTTGTGCACTTCTGAAATTCACAGCTCAGTACCCACGAGAGATAACTTTTACAAACACAAAGAATCACTAGAAATCAACCCCAAAACACACATGCAAAGAAGATTACATGATTAATCTTGCAAATAAAGGGGTTGAACTACCTTAGAAGCATTTGGGCCCTTTAAGAAGAAGATTAAAGTGAAGCTTAGAACTAATAGAGAGGGAATCTCAAGAGAAACATCGGGTAAGTATTCTATACCCTAAATCCCTCTTAGATTATGATTTCCATGCTTAATCCCATTGTAAATTCACAAATTTGTGAAAGAGAAGAACCTAGGGTTCTTCTCAATTTCTGAAAATATGAAATTGGGGATTAAGCCGGTGTCGGAATTTGCTATGCATGGACTCGTATTGTAATGGGTAATTACATTTTATGAATTCCGAATGATTTTGAGAAATGGGCCCCACTATTGACCTTGAGTCCAATTTCGGGAATTTACCCGTAAATCTTGTGAATTTAAATGGAAATTGGTTTCCATTGTGGGTATTGAACATAATGAATTGTTTATGAATAGATTTGGAGCCTTTGGACGCAAGGTGTCAAGGCTAAGGTTTGTCGAAACCTTGAATTTCGTTGCCAAGCAAGGTAAGTGTCCGTTCTAGCCTTAGCTTGAGGAATTAGGAACTATGTGCTACGTGCTAAATTGTTTCTCGTTGAGAACATTGTATAGGTATGGTGACGGGTACCTATACTTTGGTGTCAAACATGACCGTGGGTTGTATGTTGATAATTATTGTGTATTAATATTATTATTTGTTGAATGATGTTTATGATATTGCCGAGATGCAAAAGATAATTATGTCCCTAATTGCCGGATGATATCCGAGGAATCATTGTGATGTAAGTGAGGGGCGGGAGGCACGCCTGCCACAGGATATGATGAAATGAGGGCGGATGATACGCCTAGTACATGAATTGAACATTGTGAATGTTCCTACTTATTATGGTTATGGATATGAACAACTCTTTCATTATAATTTAGCTTGGTAAATGAACTAATTGAATAAGTAATTGCTAAAAGATGATTAAAGGTTCCGTGTCTAAGTCATTGGGTAGTGTCCTAGGAGTCCATAAGAGTCTAAAAGAGTCCGGTGTCGTAACAATAGTAATGTGTCTAGGTTTAATGGGAATATAGACGGGTTGGGGGAAGGTTAATCGATATACATAAGTAATAGTAAATGGTTAATATTGATTTAGTTAAACATGAGTCGAGTATGGTTTGGTTAAAGTTACTTCCCCCTGGCCAGGTTGGTTGTTGATGATGTTATTTCCCTAAATGGGAGTTTGATGTGATGCATTACTATATTGGTTGGAAATTGTTGTGATTGCGGTGACATGCATAGGTGGAGAGACCGTAGCTGGTGCCACGCATGTCACGAGATATAGTATACGTGGAGAGACCGTAGCTGGTGCCACGTTGGTAAAGAGATATTGTATACGTGGAG
>MCJB01051895.1:0-27820 GCA_002018475.1 Nicotiana obtusifolia
ATAATCGATTAGTGGGCAACGAGCAGAAGTATTCTTGCCCTTAAACTCTTGTTTTCTCAAATGGGAGTTTAGCCAAATATTGCCAACGGTTATATGAGGTTTTGAGGTTATAAATACACCCTCTTAAACCTCATTTGAACACAACACAATACCCAAAATCATAAGATAAATTGCTTCAAGTATTCTTACTTCTTTGAGCTATATTTTGAGCTATTTCTTGAAAGCATTGTTGTGTTCTTGAGCTGTAATTTTATTCACTTCATCTACTCTTGAGAGAGTTGTAATTCGAGTGAAAAATAGTGTTGTCATACACTTGTGAGGAAGAGTGTCTTCCTTGTTGTTCACGGAGCTTGTAAGGATTCAAGTGTTCGTGAGTGTAACGGTTGGTTAGGCACCCGCAAGTCTAACATTTGCAAAGCTTGTGTGATCAAGTCTTTGTGGTTGTAACGGTTTGTTAAGCACCCGTAAGCTTGACAGTGATAGTGAAAATCTCAAGTGTGATCTTGAGGAGTGGACTAGCTACACGTTGTAGTGAACCACTATACATCTTGGCGTACGCTCTCTCTTTACATTTCCGCAATATATATATTCTTGCTATCTTATTTTTGCACTTATATTTAAATTGTATATCTTGATTGCGAAAATTAGACAAAGTTCCGCAAAACGCTATTCACCCCCCCTCTAGCGTTGTTCATTTATTCTAACACAATGGATGTGCTTTATCCATATAGAATCGCTTTAAAAACTTTTTAGTGTATGCTGATTGATGGACAAAAATTCCATCTTTCATATACTCAATTTGTAGACCAAGACAAAATTTTATCTTTCTAAGATCATTTCATTTCAAATTATTTCTTTAAATAGTCTACTGCTTTAGGAAGCTCCCCAGGAGTTCCAATGAAATTTAAATCATCAACATACACGGCGATTCTAACAAATTCAGATCCAGATCTTTTTATAAAGACACAAGGACAAATTGAATCATTCTTGTACCCTTCTTTCAACAGGTACTCACTCAGGCGATTATACCACATGCGCCCGATTGTTTCAATCCGTATAAGGACTTTTGAAGCTTTATTAATAAATTTCTTCGAAACCTTTAATATGCTTCAAAACAATTTAAATCCTTCAATAATTTTTATTATACGCATATCAAGTTTTTCATGTATTGCCAGATTAAAACCTGAAATAACTACATCTACCACAAGAGAACATGTCTCTATATAATCAATGTCAGGATATTTAAAATCTTCTTGTGACACAAGTCCTGTTTATATCTATCGACTTGAATTTTTTTTCGCACAAGAACATATTTATACCTTCACTGGCTTTATACTTTTAGGTATTGGGATTATCCGTCCAACTTCACATTTTTCAGGTGAAGTCAATTTCATTGCGTATTTTTCCTTTGGCTAATCATTTTCTGTCCAAATTTCATGACAGATTTGAGCTCAAGATCCTCGTCAATATTAATAATATTGAGCGCTATATTATATTAACAACATCGTCGACGATCATTTTCAGTTCTATTATTACCCAATAAAGACATAACTTATTGAGAACTCTTTATCTCATTATTTTCAGGTACCTGAGCCTCTCCCATGAGGTCTTATGAAGTGTTATGTCACGGTGCTCTTCTAGAGCACTTGCCTCCTTATTATGACCATCTTGAACATTTGCTCATCTCCTTCTTCAAGGAGTTTTAACTTTAGAACCAATTAATCTATTACGCTTTATGCGTGCTATAAAATATGTCCATCAGGGACGTTATTCTATTTGGAGCATTAGCAGCTGAAATATGACTTTTTTCTTTGGGTCAGAAAATGCGTCTGGCAATAATTTACAAATGAATTATCACTTGGACTTCAAGTTCATATTTTCTTGTACAAGGATCTATAAGTATTCATAATAATTCATTCCACGTATCACTTTTCAAGCTGCCCAATTTCTCCCCCTAATGTTGGGATCACCAACACATATCTCCAACCTTCTTTGGAGACCCATCTTTGCATTGTGGTAGAACAATTAAATAATATATCACATTCATATTTATAGATGGAAATTATTTGATTCCTGACCCTGAATCAATTGTGATAGGGAGAACATATCATAACTTGGCTAGATGCGTACAAGTGCTGTTGTATATTAAATAATACATCACATACCAAATTTCATTTTGGGAGTTTTGTTCTCATAACCAATGGTTTTAGCTATAATTGGAGGCATACAATTTCTGCTAAACCAACTTGGATTTAAACCAGCATTATCAAGATAAATTATCATAATTTATATTCTGGAACTATGCTCTAATAATTTGAGCAAGCAACCTTGCAAAAACCAAACTGCAAGTTGATAATAAATGCACATGTGACCATAGAATAGATGCATCTATTAAAATCATATAATAGTAAACAAGGTCCACATGGCAGGTGATTGGCCCCATATATTTATCACCTTTTATTCGTTCCAGAAATCAAGGGATTCAATTCCAACCTTAACTGGTATATCATGAGAATAAGCAGCACAAGAGAATTCTTGAAGAATCTTCAATTTCTTCAATATACGTGAATTCTCAATTAATTTTCACATCATAATTGAACCGGGATGGCCAACCGGTCATGCCACCTAATATTTGTTTCAGTAAACCTCTAGTTTACTTGTGGCATGTGATTTCATCATCATGCTTACATTTGTATTGTACAAATAGAAATAAAATCGGTAACCTTTCATATTTACCCGTTATGATTATAGAAATATGAAGATATTCAATATTCCTGTCATTTATAGTCTCAATATGCCAACCACTTTGGCTTGTACATTTGAAACTCAAAAAGTTTCTTTTGAGACTTACTTCGATATTAATGTCATGAACAATTTTATTCATTCGGGTAGTAACAAATTAATTTTTTCGGAGCTCTTAATTGATCTTCTACTACAAGATCTTTTGTCATACCATCCATATAGTGAATGTCTCTTTCACGGAGAAAATCATATCATAATAAATTGTCATGGTCAAAATCATCAAAGCAAAGTCATTTCTTGCTTTAATTTTGCCTTTAATAACTTTTATAAGTCATGCCAAATATTTTTGGCGTATCACATGTATGCGACCAATGACATATTCATGTAACCACACAATAATATTTATTCTCTTTATTTCACTCAAACCTTCCTTAGAGGTGAGTTGTGTGGTATTCATTCAATCATGCAATGCATGTCTTTATTCATTACTTTTATCACATATTGTCACATTCACCTTTAGGAATGGTTTTGCATTCTCAATGTTTATCACAAGTCACATTCTCTTCAAAGAATGGAGTATAGTCATAGCGACATGCTTTATTATTTTTCCACCCCAATTTATATATTTTGAGAACCATTATTGTTCTCTCATTTTATAATAACATAATAATGATTATTATTATTTTGGATTAGTCACGCCCCCGTTTATTGGTCAACCACTTATCTTCTTTTAGACTTATTATGCTTATTATGCACTGTTATCACATTCACTTCAAGAATGGAGTAAATCAAGAGGGACATGATTCAAGCTTTTTCATGAAAAATATATTATTTTTCTATCATTATATCATCAATATGATACATTGAGACTCAAACCCAGTGCCTTACCCATATAAAGGCGTGCATATAAGGCTATAATGCGTTGGAACTCAAAACCAACTCTTATTATCGTGGTGCACCAAAACTTAAACAATGTCTTATTCTCGTCCTCAGTTAATGACATACTAGCCAAAGTGAGCCTTGAACCCAATGATTAGCTCTACCATGATGGACACCACTCTAAATCAATGGATTTTCTTTACCACCAAATCTTTCATTTTCTGTCCTGTTATTAATATTCATTTTATTACACCCATATGCACATAGGGAGGTATCATGCCATAGAATACATCATATTAAGCATCTATATATATATATATATATATATATAAATAAAAACTGTTATTTGAAAGAAACAATCCAAGAAGAATATACTGTCTCGTAAAATAAAGAGTCATATTCAATATTCAGAAAGTTAATAAGAAGCAAGAATATTTTGCTCGACAGTTTACATATTCCAATAGGCTAGCTAGCTATAGAACATAATGATATCGCTATGGCCAAGTTTCAGCAAAGTCACGTTACTTCTAATATTTTAAGCCTTTGCTTTTAAAATCATTAGTTCATGTAATTAGATGAAGAATTCAATGAAGGAAATAAACAACACAAAGGAAAGAATTAATTAGTTTAACCACAATTCCGATCAAGCACATTTATGTCCGTGAAACTAAAAGGCATTATTCACAGTCTAATGGAACTAAGCTCCAAAGTTAAACAAAGTAAATTTCCATACCACAAGATAGAGTAAAAATGATACATTGTGACTTACTTGGAATATTATCCTTGTCTGATAAGAGATGTAGCAAATAAAAACATATCTTTCCAATTTCTTATTTCACATGGATACAATAAAAAAAAAAAAAAAAAACCTTCAATTAACAATTGCACAAAAAGTTATGCAAAGATACAAAAGAGTGAATGGGTTTAGAAGGATATAAAACTTATCTTTGCATTATCATCCAAGACATTATTCATCATACTTGATATCATTGTTACTAGCATATTCTATATTTACACAAAATATGTCCCAATAGACTAGCTAGATATAAACCTTGATAATATTACCTTATCTAAGTATTAGTTAATGCACAATGCATCTAATAGTAGATTAAATAAATAATTTTCAAATTATTGGTTCATACATATGAAAAACAATAAAGACTATTGTAATCAACACATAGCATTTCATGCAAAGCCATGGAAACCGAATGACATATGCATATGACTAGTAATTTTAAACAAAATTAAAAAGAATTAAATTTTACGATTCTCGCAAAAGAGAAACCGTTCATATCTGGATTGGAAAGAATTTGACTTATTCTTTTAGGAAGGAGATAATAATTTATAGAAATAGATATCTCAATTGGTAAGAGATCATGCTGATAACGTGTTATGAAATTAAAGCAATTTAGTAAAATATATAAGAAATGGAGATAGAGAGAAGGAAGATATTTTCTTCTTCAATTGTGTGTATTTTCCTATCTATTACAAGGCCTTTATATAGGCATGAAAAGTGAAGAAAAATATGTCATTGAATATGTCATTAAGCAATTGAGATGAAGATAATGGAGGAAGAGTAGACATCCACCATAATTTAATTTTTCTTATAACAGTAACTATATATTTCAAATGACTTTGGATTTTTCAAGTTAATAAACTAGAATTGGAACAAATTAATTCATTTGATTTGGGGTTTTTCCTTGAAGTTCTATTTGTACGGTTGGATTTTAAGATTTTAAGCCATATTCAACATTATTGGATCTTGTTAATATTGGGCTTCTTTTTACGAAACAAAAACAATGTTCTTACAATTCTTTAGTCTTCTCATGCAATGAACTTGACAAAAGAAAGATATAGAACAATATCATTAAATATGGACTTCTAGAATTCTATATTCGTCAAACATTAAACTTCTAGTATTGTAGTGCTTAAATTATTTTTTATTAAATATTTAATTTATTATATTAAAAATTAATTATGTAATATAAAATTAAACTTTTGTTTGGTATTTAATTTAAAACTGTATAAAATCTTCTTTACAATTATACTCTTGAATATTCTTTTTCTATATATAAAAAAATTTAAAAAAAAGATTGATAATCGATTTAGCAATTTTAAAATCTTACCCAAATATACTTAATGCAAGAATTAATTATACAGTATTAATAATCCCTTAAACAAATATTGTAGTGAACAAATTAAATTTTTATACAGAGATTATTTAACTAGTATAGCCTACCAAACGATCCCCTAAGGTATTAATTTTTGCACTAAGGGATCATTTGGTATGAACACAAGTAATGCAAGAATTAGTAATTCAAGAATTGTAGTGCTAAAATTATTTTTTATCAAATGTTTAATTCATTGTATTAAAAATTAATTATGCAATGTATAATCTAAATTTGTGTTTGGTTTAAAACTATTATAAAATATTCTTTACAATTATACTCTTGATTTAGTAATTTTAAGTCTTATCCATGTATAACTAATTCAAAAATTAATAATACCTTACTTTTCTTGGTATTAGTTAATACCTCATACGAGGGATAACTAATCCATGTATTAGGTAAAGATAAATTGAATTGAACAATCAAACGTGATATTGGACGGATTAAATTTTTATACGGGAATTATTTTACTTAATACAGCCTACCCAAACGACCCCTGAGCATCTTTGCGATCAATCCTTGATTATTCTTCAATATTTCTACTGGATAAATAAAACATTTGGTTCAATTCTTAAACTCCAATAATAAAATATCACCGTTCTTTTTTTCAGTGAAAATAGAGGTCTTAAATTGAAATATTGTAAATATGTAAGTATTCCCCTCCAAGATGTTCCAACAGGTTTATCAAATAAGCCTACCAGAATTCAACAGAAGGAAATAAATATTTGATATAGGGTTCTGCATTCATCCCTAAGGCATGGCTATTTCAGTTGCCAAAGAGTCAAACTTCAGACCCTTTTACTTTACATACACATTTCAAAAATAGCACTCTGAATGAAAAGGACTAATTGTTAAATTATTATAATATCAAAGATCTTTCGACCTCATGCATGTTTATCCTCATAGTGCTCACACAAAAGTCAGAAAAGAACATGAATATTCATAGAGTTTTTGCAAAAATGACCAGACTTAAAATCAAACGGAAAGGATATTCGTATAGCTTTTGCAAAAATGACCAAAGTTAAATCAAAGTGAAAGGATATTTGTATAGTTTTTGGCAAAAATGACCAGAGTAAAATCGAAGGGAAAAGAAGAAAAAGCGAGCATTCAGAATGAGTAGGAGGTTGGTTATTCTTCATAAATAATCGGAATTTAACTTTTTTTATCGTCATTATGCTCGCTTTGTAAAAATCACAAAAAATTAGCAAAATTCTAATTTTAACAAACAAAAAAAGTATTTTTTTCACAGAAAAAGTAAAAAAACCATCAGAAAAATTGGATCTTAACATCAGTTAGGTACACAAAAGGTACCTCAGACGACCGTCGTGAGAATATTAATCCAACATCATCATTTGGTTTTCACATATTCACCAAAATTAAAAGAGAAATATAAATTAACAAAAGCAGAGAAAATACTGAAAAATTGAAACTCAAATAGATCAATTTTTACCGGAATGGAAGAAGCACTGATGAAGAATAAGCACGATTGAAGGAGGAGATAATCGAACTCTATTTATAGTGTTGGAGCTTCAGTCATTAGGGTTTCCATTACGAAGTGAATTTACCATTTTAACCTCAATAATTTTATGTTCGTATTGGGCTTAAATGTTAGTTCTAAAGGCCCATGAAATAGAAAAGATAAGCCCAACAAGTTACTATCAGACTAAGGCCTATCCAACATCCATCGGTTTTGTTGCCGGATCAAAAGAAGAACCGGGTAAACTCCGACGGGAACAAAAGCAAATTGTGTAAACTTCCGACGATTCAGTGCGACCATGGCGATCGATTCTATTCCTCCAATCATCGCTGCTCAGCTGAATTACTTAGTCACACACTGTCCATTCTCTGT
This sequence comes from Nicotiana obtusifolia, assembly GCA_002018475.1. NCBI lineage: Eukaryota > Viridiplantae > Streptophyta > Magnoliopsida > Solanales > Solanaceae > Nicotiana > Nicotiana obtusifolia. The sequence continues at coordinate 7,639 of MCJB01051895.1, forward strand.
CAAGGTCAGATTTTTTTATGTGTTTGCACACAAAAAAACTAGGTCATTTTCATTTAACATGCTTATGATTAGATTATTCACTGACAAAATTTGGTATTTGGAGCATGTTTCAGGTGGAGAACATGTGGCCAGGCGGCAAAAACACTGGTTTATTTGATCGTTTCTCCTTAGTCATCCCCTTTTGCCTCGATCATATCAAATGTGAGTTCAAACTTTCTAATATACATTTCAATCGGCTGTTGTAATTCTAATTTGCATTTTCAGTCAGCTGTTGTAATACTAATTTACATTTCAGTCAGCTGTTGTATTTTTCCAATTTACATTCTTCTTAACTGTTTAAACTACCTGAATTTGGGGCAGGGGATATAATGTATAATGCGGTGTATCCGTTGGCAGCACCAGATGTTATATTTGGGCCGGAAGATGAAAATTTTCGACCCTATCGTGTTATTGGCAAAGCTAGTGACTCAAAGTCATTGAAGAATCCTCTTACTGATTGGAATAGTAGAGACCCGACTCGTCTGTTTTCTCTAGTTGTGCAACTCAGGTGTTCTGTTTACTGTTTATTAGTACTTACTTAAAGAGCACTTATTATGAAGAGAAGTAGTAACTTTTTTTGTAACAATGGTAAAGAAGAGTTGAGCTTTAGTTTATGTGGTTGTTAGGGAGTTGTACAAAGCATATCAAAAGAAAAGAGTTGAAGAAGTTGATGATGACCGATTGAAGTTTGAAATCAGCACAATGCTCGCCAGAGAGGTAAAGCTTCTAGTTTGATCATCACATGGTTGTTTGGCGCGATTCACCAAATTTTGTAGTAGTATGATGATCATTGTGGTTTTAGTTGAGTTGTAAAATTGAAACTGTGTTGTGTAAGCTTCAATTTTTCTTTTCCAAAACTTGTGGTTTGGAGGCTGTTAAGTTACTTCCAGTGGGAGCAGAGGATATTGGATCAGAAGTTCCTACTGAGGGAGCTAGGTTACTTATTGCTTTGGGATGACGGGCTTGCTTGTCTGACTGCAAATTGTACTCGATTCTTGAAGAAGAAGCGGAATATACTTGATTAAGTAAAAACAAAAGCTGAAAGAGAAACTCTATAGATTCTAGGCATCATGGTAGTTTTTGTAGAGAGCATTTAATCTGAGCTCTAGAAATCCTCAAATTCTGAAATTCTTACTGGGAATCAGTGGAGGCGCTGTCAATTCTGGAGAGAGGACGTTGTAACGATAGTTTCTTAACTCTGTAAAGTGTATAAATTCTCAGTATGCTATTTATATACATGCATAGATTTCAACTTTAGTATTGGGAGTGTCTTTGGTTGATTAGCAAGGTGTATATTGAAACTAGCTATATCTGACAGTCAGAAGATGGTTGACTGTAGACCAAATTGTTCTGAAAGGATACATTATGTTGTGAGTTGGATCTTGTAAAGGTCACAGTCACTTTTTTTCTCTCGCCTAAAGATTCTGCTTTTCAATTCTTAGGTATTTGATGGTCTAGTGCTATAGTGTTAACTATTAGAATTATCTGGATTTATAGGGCTCAATTGAGTGCATGAATTAACTCCATTCTTGATGATTTTCTTGCCTAATTGATTAGATTGAAAGATTTCCATAGAGTGGGAAGGGTTTAATAGAGTGGTCGTTGCCCCACACCCTCTTCTTCTCCTCAAGTTATAACAAATTGTAGTTAATACTATGTCTGTTCTTAATCATTTGCAGGGAATTGAAATGTCTCTGAGTTCAAATGTTGATAAGGTACTCCACTGTAACTAACACCTGCATTAAGTAATCCCATTTTCTACTCTTACATGAAACGATTCTCCTGCATACCACTTGATCTTGACTATATGGATGGTTCTATGCCATTAAATTGTAGTGTAGCCAGAAGAGGTTAAATTCGCTGTCCCTTTGCTGGATTTGGATTTGAACAAAATGGTTGTTGGATCCACATGGCCCCATCAGCAAAAGATATACTTACAGGTGGGCTTTCTGAATAATGTGCCATACTTGCCTGTATTTCTCTGTATATATGAAAAGAAGATGAAGACACTAGTCGATTCTCATATCTTCCGGAATAAATTAAAACAGGTCTATGGTTTATGTCATCATCGTTAAAATATATTTATAGTTTCCTTTCGTTTGAAATAGCTTAGTTGTAAAAATAATTCATATAACCTATTAAAAGAATTGTGTTAAAAATAATTTGGGCTCGTAGAGAACCACAATAGTAGAAACCACTGATTGAAGGAAATATAAGCATGACATCATTTTGGAGCATCAAGACACTTTTGTCATGGATATTTGTGCTCTACCTTGTTTCAGTGTATCTTGCTGAGGAAAAATAAGTACGAAAGAGTGCCATGCATCTTTTGTTGTTTACTTGCTTTCATCTCATTCTTAATGCTGCATCATTCAAGTGTTATTGCAAATGGAATGTTTTGGTATGCAAATTGTCTTTTTGGCTTGTAATTTGTCGTTGTGGTTACATTTTTTTGCTTAATTGCATTTTTTCGCTTGTAATTTCTCTTCTCTTCCTGGTTCTGATTTGATTAACTTTAATAATGTGACAGGTTATATATCCAATTGGCAGAAAATACTCTAGTGCTCCTTCTGCTCCACGTTTGAAATTGGTTTCTTCTTCTGAATTGAAGTCTCTATTCTCAATTGATGATTTTAGGCTTCCTGCATGGTTGGATGGAATGTAAGTTCTGATTATTGCGGCAGAAGCTGGCAGTCTAATCCACCTTTCTCCTATTTGTGGGATGCCAAATTCTGTTTTCCTTTCCTACAAAGTTGCTGTGTCATTTCATCTTCATAATTCTTTTCTTCAAAAAAATAATAATCTAGGTGCATGGCTGAGTACCTTCCAACTTTAGAAGAAATGCTTGAATCACAGGTTAGCTTCACTAGTTTTTCTCCATAAAAATTCAAGCTGAATAATTATTACTTCTTTAAAATAAAATACCAAATTATTTTGTTAAATTCCTCTTTCCCTTTTTTGTCCATTTACTCTTGACAGATTAAAGATGCAGTTACATCCATTGAAAGTAGAAGGAAGCTCATTATGGCATTAGCTCCTCTTCTTGGAAGGCCAGTAGAAGCCGATCCAGTATGCAACCTTAATTCCATTGTAATTGTATGTTTGCTGATAGAATAACATGCTGTAATGCTCCTTTCTTTTTATGCCAGGTTTTTTGCAGGAAAGCGACTTTCCTATCTTCCTCTGGGGTATTTACTTTTCTGGTATGGTAATCATTGACTTATTATATGCAGACAAACACATAGAAGAAATTTCTCTCCTGATGTGAAACTTGAAAGAATCTTACTTTTGGCTATTTAAGACATATACTAGGGTTACTGGGTGCATAAGTTTCAGTGTTTGTTTCTTTAGAGAAGAGGGGCAAAAGGAAGAAGTCTTGTTACCTTGAAAAGCGGTGGGAAATTGAGTTAGAATGAAATAAATGCACACTCTTAGCATTGAACACAAGATAGACAATGAATCTCTTAGAATAACTCAACAAAACATAGAAAAACATGTCATGGTCCTACCTGTAATTGCAATTTGTCCAGCATATCCTGTTGCTCTTTTCTGTGTTCTTTCACAAGATAAAGCAAAAGTTTTATGTCGTAAATTCTCACTGAAGACCATTTCCCCATGATTGAATATCGTCATTTGCGCTGCTTTTATCTTGAATGTTTTATTCATGTAGCAACTATTAGTAAATACATCTTACTAGGCCCTTGATATTTAGGTTCATGTTGCCATCCCACTTCAGTTCCCCAAGCAGCAGCCAAGTTTGATGCTTCAGAGTTCCCAGGTAAAATAGTTTTGGCACCATTCAGCTATATTGATGCCGCCTTTCCTTTTCCATATTTTAGCTTCTTTCTTCATGTACCTAATTTTATGAAAGTTCATTGACATGATGGGACTTCAAATATTTTTGTTTGGTAGTTTGCAATACTTAAGCATCTTTAAGTATTGCCTTTCATGAGCCTATAATGTTGCCAGTCACATACCCTTTTTTGTGAAAGATAAGTGCTTATGCTCCCAATCTCGCCTGCACATCCGTGATAAAACAAGGAGCATAACTTCTCAGCTTTTGCCCGCCCTCTCATTTTTGTGTGCTTACTTTGCCTAAAATGTTCTGATGGTGCTGTCAATTGACTCACTGCTCATCTCTATGCATGTGTGGTGCACCGGCATGTTTGTATAGCACTTCAATTCTCAAGCTCTGCCCATCAAGTCTCCGGTGATTACTGAATATCCATGGAGTCCCAGATGGGAAATATCAGATATGGCTGAGCGGATCTTGTAAGTTCCCACTTGTTATTGCTTGTATTCTCGGGAAGGTTTGCTATTTTGGTCGCTAATACCACTTGTTGTAATCAATTTTGTAGCGATTTCCTTGTTGAAGAATGCTTGAATTTCAAGAAATACTGCAATGAAACCATGCTTCAGAACCGATGAAAGCAGCTCTTACAAGAGTTCATTTGTTTTATATTTTGGTGATGTTCCTGTATTCCAAGTCTTTAGACTGGATGTTTGTATTGTAATATTTCTAGATGTGCAGAAGAAAGAACCTTACAAGGACCAAACAGCTTCCTAATTTCGCATGTTCTATCCCGTGCTTTTTAAAGTGAGGAACAATTTTTGTGATCCTACCTAATCTTTTGTGTAATTAAAGGAGCTTATGATAATAGCATACGAAGAAGGCTTGTCTGAGATTCACACCCTTCTCCTTCTAAACCAAGTCTCTTTAGAGCTAATTCGAAACCTTTTGGACCTTTTGAAGAATGCTAGTTCCATTTCCAAGAAGATTCTTTGAACAATATGAAAAGGTGACAAATAGAAACTGTTTTATTAACTATTTCGTCAATATTCAGTCATTTTTTGGTGTATTTATAGATCGTTAAACATCATTAGTCCATGATTATGGACAAGGAAATAGGTAAATTGAAATTTTTTGGCCGAACAACAACAAACCCAGTGTAATTCTACTTGTAATCCCACAAGTGGGGTTTGGGAGGGTAATGTGTGAGCAGTGCTTACTCCTATCGTAAAGGTAAAGAGGCTGTTTCTGATAGACCTTCGGCTCAAATGAACATAAAGTAACAAACAGTAGCAACAACTTGGCTAGCCATGGCGTAATAAATGTGAATTTTGGATTTATGGCGTAATAAATGTGAATTTAGGATTTAGAGTTAGTGAATTTAGCATACTTATGATTTTAATATTTTTTAAAAGTATTTATGCACAATTCGAGTTCAGAGTAATTAAAGTAAAGTTTATATCTCATAACTCGATTTAGATCAGTAATCAAAGTAGAGTTAATATCTCAGAACCCGATTTAGATCTGTCTTATGTGGTTGAGATCAAGCCTAGAATTATTCTATTGTTCAGATCTCAACTTTGTTGTCCCCATTTAGTACAAGAGTGGATGGTGTTGGACACTCATATAAACATAGCGAAAATACTATAGATGATGATCACGATATATTACTAGAAAAATGCAAGTAGTCACACCTTATAGCAAATTGAGACAAAAAAACAACTAGCTGTCAACACCGCAAAAATAGCAGAACCTCACTGGCTGTAGGGTTTATGGCATGGGCCGTTGAGTCTGCCCCGTGAAAAGAATAAATAAAAAGAAAAAAGAAAAGAGAGCCACGTGAAGTAAATAATGGAGCTTCACAGTGATGAAATGACAATAATTGAGTTTTAAATCCAAATGATTGCTTAAGTTTCCAAATTGCTCTATGTTCACTCTTATTGTCTCACCTTATATACCAAACATTCTTGTATACTTTTTATCCACTTTTGACAATACTATAAATGAACTACTATTACTCAGGGGCGAATCTAAGTTAATCGTGCCGGATGCTGAAGCATCCATTAATCTCGACGCAAACTCTGTACAATTATATAGAAAATACAGAGAATACTGGTATAAAGAACTAGCAAGCACCCATTAAACAAAAAGTCTTCTGGGTGCTTTGATTAAGAGGTGAGAATAGAGTGCACAAATATGAAGTGGTTAGGGATCGATTCATGCATGAACAAATTTTTTTATATGGCCACTGAATGAGCACCCACGACCTTAAAATCTTGGATCCGCCACTGCTATTACCGTAAACTTCTAAAGGATCCACACAAAAGAAATTTCTAAGGCATGTTTTTGTGTAAGAACGACAATAACATATTCTGTGAAATTTTACAAATAGGAATGGGATAGGTAGTGTGTGCGTAAACCTTATTCCTACCTTATACAAATAGAAAGACTGTTTTCATTAGACCCTCGGCCCAAAGCAAGCAAAATCATAACGGTAAAGAAAAAGAAATATAGTAATGAAGAAGTTATGGAAAAAAAACAATAATATTAACAAAATAATAACGTAATAAAGTAATAGTAAAAGTGATAGAAAAGGGTAAATAGAGTAATTCCAACACTAAGGCACATCCTATTTCTTGTTGAATATCTTACAAATAAAAACGAATCAATCGAGAGAAAACTTAGATCCCAACTCAAGCCTTACTAGTATGTGTGAGAAGTGAGCAAATTATATTGTTTAAGCGTATGATTATTTTATTTAGAAACTTAACATATTAGAGATGACACATTATTTCATATAGTTATATGTGTGACATGCTCCAAGTATGACCAATTCTTTTTTTCTTTTATGGACCAAGGGCGTGCATTTTTTGGGTTATTGACGATGTACGTGAACTCATAATCTTTTCATCAAATTAGGTATTTAATATATATATCTTCTAGTAGATCTAATATTATTAGCTACCCCTATTATTTTAAAAGATTAAATGGTGTATTTGGTTAAATATTGAGTTATTTACCCAAAGAATCAGAAATCAATTCCAACTTAATCTTTTTTTCTCCCTCTTTTTAGTGGTGCTTCGATATTCTAGAATTTCTAGATTCACCTTATAATGACATATTAAAATGGCTATTTTTTAAAAAATTTAAATTCGTCTCTATATGATAACATATTAAATTGTATGATTATCGCATTTAAAAATTTAAGATGACAAACAAAGTGCGACTTTATTTGCTTAATTATATTTCTAACATACTTGTAGTAAAGAATAATCTCAATGATATAATTCAAAAAATTAATTACTATTTCGTATTCACCGCTAACTAGCTAACAAAAAGAAAAAAAGAAATGATGGAGGGCAAAAAGATCGGCGATCAATGTGGGACCCATATGGACCCTACAAGAAGGGTCCAGCAGTTATATCGTGTGTATGTATTCCCGCCTGTCACCACAACAAACTCACCACTAGAAATATCTCAAATCCCCAACCCTCTAAATTCACACAATCTCTCTTTCTCTCTTACCCTAATTCCATTTTCCATTTCAATTGTCCAAATTCCTCCAAAAAGAGAGAGAGAAAATGAGAGAAATCTTACACATTCAAGGTGGCCAATGCGGTAACCAAATCGGTTCTAAATTCTGGGAAGTAATCTGTGACGAGCACGGCGTTGATCCTACCGGCCGTTACAAAGGCACCGCCGCTGAGTCGGATCTTCAACTTGAACGTATCAATGTGTATTTCAACGAAGCTTCTGGTGGACGTTATGTTCCTAGGGCCGTTCTTATGGATCTGGAGCCTGGTACTATGGATAGTATCAGATCTGGTCCGTACGGACAGATCTTTCGACCTGATAACTTCGTTTTTGGTCAGTCCGGTGCTGGTAATAATTGGGCCAAAGGTCATTATACTGAAGGAGCGGAGTTGATTGATGCTGTTCTCGATGTTGTTCGTAAAGAGGCTGAGAATTGTGATTGCTTGCAAGGTTTATTTTCGCTTCCTTTTTATATGCTTTTTCCTGTTTCATTTTTAACTGAATTCTCATTGCGTCCATGAATGTGCCTACTGCCTATGGTTTTGATAGTGCTTATGTTTGATCTGTTTTCGTTTTCATTTGCTATCTTGTGCTCGTTGTTTCTATTGATGTGCTTATAGTGCCTATATTTGATCTGTTTCACCTTTTCATTCCAAATCGCGTCTTCATTGTTTTGATGTATGTGCTTATATTTAACAGCGCCCATATTTGATGTATTTCACTTGTTCATTCCAAATCTCATGCTCATTGGTCCGATGAATGTGCTTACTGTTGACAGTACCTACATTTGATTCCTTTTTCCTGTTTCGTTCATGAATCGCATGCTTATTGTTTCTATAAATGTGGCTGTATTTGATCTCTTTTTCTTTTGATTCCGAGTGCTTGCTTATTGTATTTATGAACGTGCCTATAATTGTAATGTTGGCTATATTTGATTGACAATCTTTATATTTGATCTTAACGACTAGCCGAATACAAGGTATTGATAATGCTAATGCATATGCTCACATTTTAATGTTCATACCGGAGCCTGGTTCTCACAGACCACACAAATGAAGTCATGTAATTCTTTAGATTAGCAAAGGGATAAAACATTATAATCTGGTTCTGGTTTTATTCCATTTTACTTTTTCATATGCATTTCACAAGTCATACTCTCTTAGAGCTGATGCTGGAGAGATGAAACTTATTATGTATCTGGATCTGACTGGTGGCAACATTTGTCAATTTCCTTTATCAAATATCTTATTCTATTCCCTGCTTAATCTGTTGATGGATGTGTTTATTTGTCCGGTGTATCAATTTGGTGATCCTCTTTAGATAATTATTGTTTCTTGTTGATTCAGGGTAGTCGATTATTGATTGTTATATACTCTTTTCTTTTATGGATCAGGATTCCAGGTTTGTCACTCACTTGGTGGAGGGACTGGATCTGGCATGGGAACTCTATTGATTTCCAAGATAAGGGAGGAGTATCCAGACAGAATGATGCTCACATTCTCTGTTTTCCCTTCTCCAAAGGTGTCTGACACCGTTGTTGAACCATACAATGCCACACTGTCTGTGCACCAACTGGTGGAGAATGCTGATGAATGTATGGTCCTTGATAATGAAGCCTTATATGATATTTGTTTCAGGACTTTGAAGCTCACTACTCCAAGTTGTAAGTATTCTCCTTGGTGTTAACAAATAGTATGATCTATTAGTTAAGTAAGCAGATGATTAATTTTGCCTGTTTCACTTGTAGTTGGTGACTTGAACCATTTGATCTCTGCAACCATGAGTGGTGTTACTTGCTGTTTGAGATTCCCTGGTCAGCTGAACTCAGACTTAAGAAAATTGGCTGTGAATTTAATTCCCTTCCCACGTCTTCATTTCTTCATGGTGGGCTTTGCACCATTGACCTCTCGTGGATCACAGCAGTACATTTCCCTCACAGTGCCAGAGCTTACTCAACAAATGTGGGATGCCAAGAATATGATGTGTGCTGCAGATCCCCGCCATGGACGCTACCTGACAGCTTCTGCCATGTTTAGGGGAAAGATGAGCACAAAGGAGGTGGATGAACAGATGATTAATGTGCAGAACAAGAACTCGTCCTACTTTGTTGAGTGGATCCCCAACAATGTGAAGTCTAGTGTGTGTGATATCCCACCAACTGGCCTGAAGATGGCATCTACATTTGTTGGCAATTCGACCTCCATTCAGGAGATGTTTAGGAGAGTGAGTGAGCAGTTCACTGCCATGTTCAGGCGCAAGGCCTTTTTGCATTGGTACACAGGTGAAGGAATGGATGAAATGGAGTTCACTGAAGCCGAAAGCAACATGAATGATTTGGTTGCAGAATATCAACAATACCAGGATGCTACAGCAGATGATGAGGAAGAGTATGAAGAGGAAGGCGCGGAGGAGCATTATGAATCCTAGACATTTCTAAATTCAATATTGCTGCTTTTGTTAAGTTTCTGCCAAGTGGACTTGTTATTGTTTCTATTGTCTCCTTTTCACTTGAACTTTCTGTTTTGATTTGGTGAGAATTGAATATTGAAATGTTTCTTAATGGTCTAAATATGAGTCTACTGTATTACAGTAGCTTCTTAAAGAGTAAAGGGTGATGGTGTTTGCAGTTATCTCGCTGTTTCTGGCACTCAGTTGGGATACTTTTAACAGCATTATACTCCTATTATTATATAAATATTTCTCTGGATAGAAAAATATTCTTCATAGTATATGATTTTATAAGGTTTATTGTTACTTCTATTTGATTCATCTTTTCGTTATCTCATTTTTTTAATTGACATTCTAATTAGTTAATGAACAGAAAGTAGCTTAAAATTACTTCTACTTGGTCAAATGTTTGACTTTTTCACCTCACTGGTTGGTTTGAAACAACAAATCTCAATGAACGTTTGAAACTTATGTGCTATCGAATGTTTCGTGCATGACTTAATTATTCAGAATGCCTTTCTTTATTTTTTCCCTAGAGGAGCTTAAAATAACAAGTGAAACTGTACCTCTTTTGCAATTAGAGGGTCAGAGTTGTGAGTTTCTTTTTCAAAAATAAATAAATCAGTCAATAAATGCAGAGTTTTTGTCGTGTACCAAAACTTAATTGCGTTGGGCATTATGGTGTTTTAGCTGTTGACAAAAGTGTTTATGAAACTTCTTTTTACATATTTTGAAACTGAGTCTTTCTTTTGGAGTTTTGGAGTCTTTTTCGAGATTGGAATTAAACTCTATCTTCAGCAAACTTTATGTTTTAAATTTATCACCAAAAATTCTTGCAACCTAGACATTCAGAATTTTCTGTAAGAACCATTATTGTCAACCAACTAGAATTTTATTTTTATTTGGGATAGAGTGATTGACTAGTGATAGTCTGATAGATATGTTATCCCCCTTTTATTAGTATTTCAAAACTTAATGTTTGTGCCAAAAAAAAACTATTTTTGCTTCTGTGTTGAGTGTAACAGTCAACAAAAGAACCGCCGGCATTACTAAAATCACAAATATATTTTGTAGCAGTTTTTTTTTGTTGGCCTGCAACCACTCTAATAATTATAATTAGTTTAATTAATTAATAATACTTAGACTAAAGACATAGTCCGTAAGTTCCCTCTGGTCAAAGAAATCATAAAATCTCCCGGAAAGCACCTAATATTACCCAAAGTACAAAATATAAATCATATTCTCTGTTACCTCTTGCAAATAATTATTTGCAATTTAATAAGCCGTAGATTTAACCAAACTTGTATATATAAACTTGAATTTCGTGATTCCTTCTTAATAATTTTCGATAGATAACTTTATACCGTAAGTGCGCTTTAAATTCGTCAATAAAGAAAGCAGAAGCCGAAAGCTAAATTTAGAAAAAGGAAGAAATAATATTCACCTCGACTTGTGTAAATTATTAGTAAAAATAAGCGAAGATAAAAGAGTAAAAAATTAAAGGAAGGGACATATGCAAGAGTCATGGAAGTATAAGGAAAACACAACACAATCATAGAGTAAATGTAATAAAAAAACTTCATATAGTAAAGCCAGATTTACATAGAAATACAAATCCCTAGGGGGCTTCCGATCAAGTGAGCCTACTAGATGGTTTTGGTGGTGTTGTGTGTCTATGGTTCATATATTATAGTATCATAATTTACTCTCTCTCTCTATAGTATTATAATATACACACTCTCTCGCTCTCTCTATAGATATATATTATAGTATTATAATATACACTCTCTCGCTCTCTCTCTGTATATATTATACGGAGTCACACTTGGGCACGACTTTTCTTAATTACGACACCCTAATCCTAATACTAGGAACTTGGGTTGGGAGCTGAACCAAAAAGACTTATATGCGTACCCAGACCAAAGCCCAGTCTCTCAACGTCCTTTAGACTTGGGCATATTGAGTATAATACTACTTTTTCATCTTCTATTGTTGGGAAACTACTAACTATGTCTATTTATAAGTAGCTTATTACAAAAATTTATTAATTCATAATATATTATTAATATTAATTAAATCTTATCAATATTAGCGAATTAATTATTCGTAACCAAAAAAAGATCAAATTTTTACTTTCTTTTGAGTGGATATTATTATAATAGATCCAGGGACGACTCAAACGTGAAGCAACTAAAGCAGTCGCTTTAGGCCCTCAAATCTAACGGGCCCCATTTTTAGAAATAGTAGGCTTCTACTAAGTTTATTTATATGGAATTATAATTATTATTTAGAAGAAAATATTGAGTACTATTTGTATAAACGCGTAATATATATATATATATATAGATATATATATATATATATATATATATATATATATATATATATATATATATATATATAAAGAAATAATTTGATGTAAATATTGATAATAAAATCACAAAGTCTCTTGAAGAATCTTTTAGAATTGATCGGTTCTTATACATAGTAGATCAAGCGATCTTTTAACTTCAATATAGATTTTAACAATTTGAAGCGTATGAAAGTATTTTTGATTTTCTATTTTGTGGTAAAAAATTGAGTCAAGTTGAAGATAATACTCTAATTTCTATATATTCAATCAAATAAAAAAAAATTGATTCATTTTTAAATGCTTATATTATTCATAGAATAATGTTAATCATTCCTGTAATAGTTGCCTCGCCAGAAAGGAATTTTTTCAAAACTAAAATTAATAAAATCTTGCTTAAAGATCAACGACGTCTCAAGAAAGATTAAAAAGATTAGCTACATTATCATTTGTGAAAGAATTATTAGAAGAATCGATTATAGAAAAATTATTAACAACTTTGCATCTCAAAAAGTTAGAAAAACTTAATAAAAAAATTAAAAGTTTTTGTTTAAATTTATGGCCACCAATTAAACTTTGGCTTTAGACCATAAATGTCATTAAGCTGCTCCTGAAAAGATTGGGTAATCTTAAAGAACTTGATTCTCAATTTTTGAATGATTTGGTGGAGTTTCGAGATGGTTTGAATTGAAAATTCGAAATAAAAGCTGAACATGAAAAAATGATATGTGTATCGCATGGTGTATCACATATATATCATATTTGTATTAAATATGTATCACATGTATATTCATGTATACCTGTGTGTGAGATACATGCGTGATACATATTTGATATATGTGTTGTAGAAGAATTTTTTGAACTCAATCTTAACTACGAATTTTGATACCAAATCACCTCCAATCTTCCTCAAATTTTGTATATTGACTCATCTATATGTTTTCAATGAAATTTAACCATACCTATTGAAGAAGATCATTTTTTGTTTAGATTTTGAAATCTTGTATATATATATTTTTGTATTTCATCACTTTACTTGCTACCTCTTCCAAGAAATTTTCTTTCCGTTTTGCATCTAATGTTGCTAATCACGATTAAAAATATGGAAGGAGATCTTTGCGTGTGATTCTTGGAGAGAAAGAACCTTATTTGTTTGGTTTTTTAATTTTTATATATGCTTGGCTAGTTTTGGTAAATCTATGATTAATGACTAAAGGTTGGTAAGTTGGGACATATTAGGATATTTTTGTAAGATTCTCTTTGTTTTTTTGGTTTCTCACCCAATGTTCGATACTTGCATTGAGATCCGATTAATTTGGATTTATATTTTGTAAGGCCCATTCAAGGAGAAAGCAATTCTACCAAGATTTAATATTGAAAAATTTACCTGCTATAGCTAAATAATGCATCCTATTTATTATAAACAAAAAACTTTAAAAATATTATTATTTATAGCTACTTTTATATTTTATAGCAAAGTATAAATATATACATACAACTGAATCGTCAACTTTTCCCTCAACCCCCCCTCTCTCTCTTCTACCTCAACTCTCTCTCTCTTTCTCTCTCCTCTCTCTTTCTGAAACCCTAGATTTGATTCGCCGACAAAGGTCCACTACCATTGTTGACCTAGATTTCGATTTACTCAAAACGAAGCCTTTTTCCATCTGGTTTTACCGTTCAAAATCCACTTTTGGTATTTGGGTTCTTCTTCTTTGGAATCCATGGCTTTTTTCTCCGAAATCTATGGCTTCTTCTCCTTCTTTGTTCATCCATTGACCCATATTCCCATCTCAAAACGAAGCTTTTTTCCATATGGTTTGGCCGCTCAAAATTCGGATGTATTGGTTTCCATATGAATACATTTGAATATCACTGTCTCGTAATTTTTTTTTTTTTTGAATACAACCCTCTATTGAATACGGTGAATTGAATACAATGTAAAATAGTTAAGAATGAATATAGGTGAATTGAATACAGTGTATACAGCTGAATTGAATAGAGCGGCATACACCCAATTTCTTGATTTTTTGTTGTTTGAATACAACTGAATTCAATATAGTGAAATTGAATATAATGTAAACTATATAAGAACGAATACATTTGAATTAAATACCGTGTATACAATCGAATTGATACACGCTGATTTATTGCGCATTCCGTTATTAAACAACTATAATTCCTATTATTTAGGTGAATTACCTCATTGTATTTATAAATACAGTCGCGCGAATACATGGAATACAATACAGTAGCAACAAAATTATAGTTACAGCTAATAAATATGAATATTGTAGCTATAGCACATTAATAACCACTTAGCTATAGCGGTTTCTGAAAATTCCTTTTTTATGTTCTACGACTCAAATTCAAAATCTCTATTAATTATACAAAGATCTTATTTATCCCACCACAACCGTTAATGATAATATCCTACTACTTAAGACAGAAGAAAATAAATCAAAGTGACATCGTTCAACCCAAAGGCTCGACGAAGGAAATCATTTTTAACTAATATTACGATACAATTTCACTTAGCAAAATGGCCCAAAAAAAGAGCTTTGCTCAATTGGCTTTTTTTACCACTGACAAGAAAATCATATAACTCTATGGTTAAAAAGGAATTTAAGAAAGACAATATTACCACTATCTTCTTCTTTGTGGTCTTATAAAACCAGAGGCATTCTTAATTTCTATTCTTTTATTTATCCTCCTCCTCCTAGCTGCAGCAAATTGGGCCTTTCTCTCAATATTCATTCTGTCAAGATCAAAAGGTGTGGGCTCGTCCACAGTAACATTTAGATCCGGAATACCTATTGGGCCTAGGCCCACATGATTCACAAAGCCCAATCCATTATTAGATGAGAATATGGGCTGGGCCTGTTGGATTTGGCCCAATGGGTACTGAAATCTATGGAAAGTTTCCGATCCTCCAAAAGCAATCTGATCCAAAATGAACGGCTGTTGACGATTGAGCTCCACTTCAGGTTTGTTGCAAATTTGACCTAAATTAACACCTGGCCCTTGGATATTCAACATTCTTGTTACCTATAATTAGCAAAATAATCTACTTTTTTTAGTAAACGAATAAATGATATTGAATAGCAGTTCTTAAAATAATAGCAGAATATATATATATATATATATATATATATAATAATCGGAATGTTATGTACAAAAATATACAAATTTTATACATTTTTTCGACAACCGAATGTAAATAATTTCTGATGCGCGTTAAAAAGTGATAATACCTTTTTTTTAGCGAAGGAGTATACATGACCTCAAACTTGCAGAAATTAAACAGTAAATAACTTATTCACACCTGATGTTTATACGACAAATACTAATTTGCACTCATCATTTTTATTAAACCAAGTAATTTAACTTTAATATTTATAAATTAACGCGTAAATGCATCACTTAACCATGGTAAAAAAATATGTCCGAAAGACATATATTGCATTGATTAGCTTAGTATAATATTGAGTGCGGATAAATTTTATCTACATGTATTTCACGTCGCAGTTAATTAATACTATTTTTATCTTAATTAATTAATCATAACACAATGAGCAGATAAGTTTTAGGCTACTCGAGAAAATATAAAAATAATCAAACTTGTGAATTAAAATTATGTGGGTCCACCTCCCAAATAAGTGAGAGGAAAATATTCTTACCAAAAATAGATGTGGATTCTTATGGTGAAAGCCTAAAAATAGAGATGGGATATTTTTACCTGTTCTTTCATTGCTTTCAATTTCAGATTATAAGCTTTTTGGCTGTTGTAGTAATTCCGAACATTCTCCACTTCCTGTCCAATTCCGATATAAAAAATAAAGAATAAATAAAACAGTTTGAGAAAACTGGAAAAATAAAGTACTGAAGATAATTTAAGAAAAGAAAAAAAAGATAATTTAAGAACAGACACGCTAGAGGAAGTGTGGAAACACGATAGATCCTCTAATTTGGGAGGAGTTAAAAGAAAAAAAGAGACTCAATTTTTCTTTAAAAAATTACAAACTTACCCCTTTAAGCGATTCTCTGCATTGAGATAATTGGTTTATCATATCCATTAACTCCTCTCTCGTCTACAAACCAAGCAACAGCAATTTAAAAAAAAAAAAAATCATAAACATATAATCTATAGAAATTCAGTTGCAGCATGGTTTAAATTTTATTTAAAAAATAACTCACCCTCCATTAATTAATTATTTTAAAAAAGATTATCCGAAACAGGGGACGGCATCAAAAGAAGTCAGTAAATATAAACCAGATTTCAAATTCAATGAATAATATAAACTCAGAAAAATAGTTCTGAAAAATAATTTAAAATAGTACCTTTCGTTTAGAGATTTTGCGAGAAGAATGTTTGGATTTATCATCAGATTCACTAGGGGAAAAAGAAAGAGGAGTAGCAGGGCTAGTAATTTCAGCCTTAATTTCGGTGGTTTCAATTTCGTTTGAACTTCCTTGTAGAGAAGATGAGTTGACACGAGATGAAAAATCAGTGCCGTTTCTATTAGATCTCCTCTTTTTTGTACTCCAAGTAAATGAATAAGAAAATTGAGAAGGAGATTGTTTTTGTGTGAAAAGATTGGGAAGATCGAGTAGAATATTGGCTACTTGTATTTCATCTTCGTTATATGTATTGAGCAAAACGCACTGTTTGTTTTGTTTCATTTTTGCTCTGTAAATTTTGTGAGCGGTTAGAGAAGAAGAGAGGAAGTTGGAGAAGAAGAAGAAGAAGAAGATGGAGGAATGGGGTTTGGTAATAAGGGAAAATCTATGGAGTTTGTGGCTGATGACACGTGGCAAATAAATAGAGATGGGAGGCTTGTCTAGGGTTTATGCTTTTTGCGTCTCCTTTTTTTCTCTCTTTTTATTTTTTTCTTCTTCTTTTTCTTTTTCCTTTTTCTGGCTTCTTTCCTTAGGTGAGAATGAACCCACAATAACTGATAAGGCGAGCTTGTTCAGTTGGTTAAAGTACCTTTACTCATCATCGATAGGTCCTGGGATCGAATCACGCTAGAGGGAAAGTATGAAAACACTATAAATCCTTCTAATTTGGGAGGGGTTTAAAAAAAATAAACCCACGATAACTAAGAAGAAAACAATCACTGAGGATGTGATGAGTTTACTTAGACTCTTAATTAGGCGTTTGGACATAAATTTGAAAAAATAAATTTTTTGAAGACGAGATGAAAAATAATTTTAAAAATTTAAATTGTGTTTGGATATGAATTTACTTTAAAAGAATTTAAAGTTTTGTAACTTCAAAAATTTTAAAATTACTTTTCCAAAATTTTTCTTTTTGGAATTTGAAGATTTTGTTTTTAAAATTTGTTAAAAAATATTGAAAATCTCCCAAAATTTATGACCATATGGGAGCTTTGTTAGGATCGATTCACTCAAACACTCTGAACTGACGAAGAAGATGAAGAAATCTTGAAGAGAAAAAAAAAAGTTGAGGTAGAGAGAGAAAAAACGTGAGAGACTTATTTTGTGGTAACACCCCGTCAGGGTAAATTTTCACGGCGGCGGGCTATATATATTAATAATTAAGGGTATTTACAATTACAGAGAATAAAGGAGAATAAACAGTACATCACATATTAATCAAGCTCCACACCTAACAAGCTTAATCATATGTTGCGGAAGCGGAACTTCCTTTGATACGGAGCATTTTCTCTTGCAGTTGAATTAATGAGTTTCGAATATCAGATAATTTATCAAAAGAAGATCAAATAAAAAAAAAATTAGAAGAGGAAGAGGTCATCAACTTTTCTGAATAAGAGGGAAATGTATTAAGATTAGATTGAAATTTTGTATCTAACTGATGTAGGTAATTAAAGATATATCGTATGCATCAAATCAGTAATTGCATAATATGTGATTTTTATATAAGGTTTATAACATACTCATGGTTACTTTACTATTACTATTTTTCAATCCATCTTATTTGTTTTATTAAAAGTTTTCGTGTATTAATAAGAAGTACATTAGATGTATTCATATGACTATTTCCAAAAAAATATTTTTTTAATTCAGAAAAATTAGCAAAATTATTTTTGTTTTTTCTTAAAAATCAAATATTTTGAAATAAATTTAATTTTACACAGTGACTTATTTTTTTTATAAATTTTTTTCTTAATTTTCACTTCTGCTCTCTTTCTTCGCTTATTTTTATTTTATTTTTATTTTTTCCTTTTCTGGTTTGTGTCGGAAGATTTANGGGGGGGGGGGGTAAGGTCAAAAAGACTCAAAGACTACAGCCTGTTTCCAATCCCATCCAATAGTATGCACAGAGAGAGAGCCAGAGAAGTGTTGAGTTTTCACGTGTTACCTCAATTCCTTTGCGGTAAATTTGGAAATACTAGTAACATTTTTTTTTACTGTCTTGGATAAACTTAAAAAGGTAAAATTGTAGAAGGTGCTTGGTGAACAAGCAACCATAGTGATGAATCAGAAAGTTCAACCAAAAAACAAAATAATTACTACTTCTATTTTAGAAAGATTGATACTATTATTATTTAAAAAGTCTATGGGGTTATTTTTTGACCACTTTTTTTTAAATATTTTGAATTATAAATTATTACAATTTATAATATTTAAATAATTTAATTCTCGTACTTCAAACTATGTCAATCTTTTGAATATATAGAGAGTAAATAAATCTTGAAAACAGAAAAAATGGAAGTATAAACCTAAATGGTAAATAAATTGGGCGACACTTGATCAAATTTACAAGATATTTTACTTTCTAATCATTGGGAAAAGCTCATCCACATATGCTTCAAAATTTTGTCTTGTTTCATCTATAATTTATTGTCTCATCTTCAATGAAATCTACAGATTTATCCAAAAAAAAAAAAAAATTACAGTACCCAAGTTTTTGGTTCTCCAACCTAATTCCTTTCTTAAACCGTTTCTCTCTGGTGCAAACTATATTAACCAAAATAATATTAGATTTGTAATTATTTGATTTGATATATATTAAATCGAAATTGCCAATAGAGTGAATTCTTATGATCAGGGCGAACGTAGAATTTTTTTGCAAGCGATGTCGTATTTGCATAAAAAATAACTAAGTATTATTTAATATTATTTTTCCACCAGTCAAAAGCCTTGACCCAATGATTTAGTTGAATATTATTACAAAGGGGGGTGTCGATTCAATTCTCCGTAACCTCAAATTTTTAACAAAAATGTTCGCTCAAAAGTGTTCAAAGAATAGAATGTTTGGTTCTAGCCTCAAAGCTACAACCTTTACAAGCCCAAATATGAGTTTGACCAGTGGATCAAGAAGTACTCTTTGCCGGTAAGTAGTGTCATTACTATATATTGCTTTATTTTTGTAGAATATTAATATAAATATTTAATATTTTCTTCTGGCAAAGCAGTGTTGGATGACACCCCTTCTACCCATGTGCGTCCGCCCTTGCTCATGATCACCAAGGAGTGTAGCAATATCGGAATCTCTTCATCCTTGATTAGCAATTTCGAATTTGGCTTCTAAGAATAAACAACTTTTCAATATAGGACGCTTGACCCGCTGTGTATGACGAAATCAGCTTTCTTATGAAGGAATAGATCGAGGTTGAATCTCGAAGCCAAGATCGGCGTCCCATGTTCATGTTCGGAACCACATGATCGGAGCTCGAGCCGACATCCCATACCGATGGGAAATGGAGGATCGACATTCGAACCGACATCCAATATCGATGTCGGACCATTCGACCGACGCTCAGACCGATATCCGATGTCGAGCTCGGAATCGGAGCTGAGGCCAGATCCGATATGATGATCGATGGTTCACTTCGAACCCCACCTCGTGATGATCGATATGCCCGTTGCACCGGCCTGCCTTCAAAAGTCAATGACACTGTCCTGACCAAACCTTGCGTGCAGACCCCTCACCTAACCTGCAGTACTTTCACTGACTCTGCAAGACTTTTACCAAACGCGTGTGGGTTTCACCCACTACACAAGGACACTATCATGATTGAAAGGGACACCAC
>MCJB01051896.1:0-78744 GCA_002018475.1 Nicotiana obtusifolia
CATTATTCATGCCCACCACGTGTTTGTTTAAATGCCTGAATGATACTTTTTAAAGCTTTGATGAAGTCTGAGTAATCGGAAATACTTATATATGCATTTGCATTAAGTGTGGGGTAGTTTGGGTGATTTATACGTATTGAGGGGTCGGTTTTGATCTCAAACATGTTGTGCACCCTATTTATTCATCATGTATGTTGTAAAATTTGTGTACGCTAGTTCTTGTATGCATACTTGTCGTTTTCACCTTTAAAGTTCCGAGCTTTACTCGTCTATCATCATTGACACTTACTCACATTGCCATGTTCACTAATTCTCACACACGGGGAAGTCTTGAGTACCCGTCAATTATCTTGCACACGCTTATTTTTATACGTCAAGTTTAAGTGTGGGGTCCTTTCATGAAATTGTCCTACACTTTTCTCACTTTTCTAATTGTCGTGTTGCAGGAAGATATGGCACGTGACGGTGAAAAAGGGAAAGCTCTTGGCAAGGCTTCCACTACCTCCCAAGCACCTAAAAAACGCAAACAGGGAGAAGGATCCTCTCGACAATCCAAAGGCAAACAGGTCGATGAAGGATCACAGCAAGTTCCCACACGGCCTCGACCCCGGTTGGATTTTGTCAATGATGCGGCTGCCGTCTGGTATAGGAACTTTGTTCCCACAGGGCGTTACGTCTCAGAAATGGGCATCAACACCACATCACTAGAAAGGCGCTTTCCCGATGTTCTTGCTCGCCTCCGCCTCTTTAGAATGGAAAAATTGCTTGATTGCCCAGGGCCTATGGCATTGGTGCCATTTGAGATGGAGTCTGATGAAACTGGCACGGATTGAGGGGAGTTTTTCTTTTCACCCTACTGTACTTTTCATATTTTCAATACATCGGGGACTATGCATCTTTTTAAGTGTGGGGTGGGGGAAAGTACTTCATATGCCGGTAATTATTTGTTGTTGAAATGTCTGCATCTATTAATTAAGTATGGTTTTAATTTATTTTTCTAGTTTTTCTTTTCGTTGGTGGTTAATGTTTAGTGTTTTTATTTTTGTTTTTTTTTAGGTTGTTAGTTTATTTATAATTTGAGAAAAAAAAAGATATGGAAAAAAAAACGAAAAAAAAATATATATTATATATATTCCAGATTTTTCCCGACGATGGATCATTTTCTTGAGGGATAAAAATTAGATTAAAAACAACAAAAAGATTTTCCTTTATTTTTAGGTTAGTAGGTAATTTTTCTTGGTTTTTCTTAGGGCACCGGTTCTTTTCCAAGGATGTAGTTCGAACCGGGCAACTTTAATTTCTTTTTAGAATTATATTAGGAAGAACTGAGTCATATTGCAATACTTCTTGACATGGTATGCTAGTACAATAGGTTATGACACATGATCCAATTCCCGCTAGTTAAGTTATAAGTCGAAGGAAAACAACCCAATTTGTGACGCCTCTTCTCAATTGTTGATTTGCTTAACATATAGTGTATTTACTGCTTAATTGTTTCAATTGTATATGCTTGCTTAACTCGAAATTTGAACAGAACCGGTGTGATTGAGTCATGTGCATCGTGTGAGTAAGGTTTGATTCTCTATGCTGTCTTATATAGTCTAGAACTTGCCCCGTGTGTTAAATAAAGCGAAATTGTAAGTTGGGATAATCTAAGAAATGATATAGGCACTTTCTTGTTTAATTTTGGATGTGCTTGCCACATAAAATATAAATTTGTCCATTGCTAGCCCTTTTGAGCCTATAAGCCTTTTTCGTTTGGTACCTACATTACAAGCTATTCCCTTTATTTTGTTCTTAAATTG
Organism: Nicotiana obtusifolia; assembly: GCA_002018475.1. Classification (NCBI taxonomy): domain Eukaryota; kingdom Viridiplantae; phylum Streptophyta; class Magnoliopsida; order Solanales; family Solanaceae; genus Nicotiana; species Nicotiana obtusifolia. The sequence goes on from MCJB01051896.1 coordinate 1,806, forward strand.
AGCCTTATTTGAACCTTTACCTCCGAAAGCACTTAGTCGCTAGAAGAAGTAAGGGCAGTGTTAGAGGGATTGCCTTGATTATAAATGGAAATGTGAAAAGACTTACGGGTTAGTTGAAGTTAACTTGAAAAATCACTAGCTGATGAAAAATGTGTATGGAGGGTGAAAAATAGGAAAGAAAAACATTGATGATGAAAAAGAGAAAATTGTTAGAGAAAAAAAAAAAAAAAGTTCGCCTCCTATTGTTGTGTGCTAAGTGAGTTGAAAAGAAAAAGCTATGTATGTGAGACAAATTTAGCGATTGAAAGAAAAAAAAGAAGTGTTTAAATGTTGAGTATAGTGTATTTAGTGCTTAGGAGGACTAGCCACTAGTACCAAATATATCCTACCCGTCCCCTAGCCTACATTACAACCCTACAAAGTCCTAGTTGATCTTAGATTTGACTGACTCAATTAGTGAAAATCTACACTACGGACAAGCTTATGGTACTTTATGGGAAGCATATGAGTTCTTCGTGAGAGTTGTGCAATTCTTGTATGATTTCATTCATATATGTTCACTCTTCAGATAATTGGTGAGGGTACATGATTACATGAACAATTGGTAATGTATAAATTATCTTGTTAGGTAAGTATATGCATTGAAATAGCTTAATGTGGCAAGTCGGCTTTTGAGGTTGGGTGGTGACAATTGGGTTGTTGAATGTTCTTGAATTATTATGCCTAAAAAAACTTTACGGAAATAATATGGGTTAGTTATGTGTTCATACTTGTTTGCTAGTAGTGATTGTGTTCAAGAGTATGGATTGTTTGAAAAGTTGAATGTTTCGTGATAGTATTAAGAGTTTAGTAGTTGGGGAGGTTGTCTATAATCCCATTGCTCGAGGGCGAGAAAGAGTCTAAGTGTGCGGTGTTGATAATTGGTAGAAAAGATATAAAAGGCTATGTAAATTATCTCATATTTAGCTCTTGTTTTATAAATTTGGGAAGTTAATTGCGTCGATTCATGTTAATGTAATGTGTTTTTATGTGTAGGAATGAGTTGAAAGCAATCGGGGGCGAAAACGGGGAAGAAACGAGCTAAAACAAGAAGAAACCGGACCAAGGAAGACTGGGCGCCATAGGCAGCGCCTGGCGCCACCTGTGGCGCTGGAGGCAGCAAGGTTGGAGAAGTCACTGCCCGCAGTCCCCTGGGGGGCGCCTGGCGCTAGCCAGGGCGCCGACTGCGGAAAAACGTCCTAATCCGTCTTGGAGACCCCCAATTCGACCCCAAACCTTCCCAACTCCTATATAAACACCCCTAAACCCATCTTGGAAGGGGAGAACGTTATTTTGAAGGCTAAGGAAGCTTAGGAACATCAACAACGCAATCAATTCTCAGTTCATCAATTCTGTCTAGTATTTCTATTAGTTTTTCAATACTTCATCTTTTGATTTTGTTGAACATGAGTGGCTAATCCCCTTGTTCTGGGGTTGTGATTAGCCATGAATATTGTGTTTCTAACTTGATGATTTTATTTTAATAGTTCATGTTAATATGATTGTTTCTTCAATTCTATGCCTAATTGCTTGATTGTTTTGGCCATCAATTAAGTTCTATCAATTATCTATGCTATGGGAAAACTATGTTTAGATTAGAATAAGAATTGAAGAAAGCATGTTCTTAACTTTCTTAAAGGGGCGGATTCGTGGTTAGGATAGGCATATACTTAATCACCATGCTTAATTGAATATCGTGTCCTTATTGCATTCTTGCTAGATTAATTCCATAGGAATATAGGTGTTAATCTTGTTAGGAATAGGCGAATAGTACTTCGGAAGAAGGCTATGAGTATCATTATCGATCAATTAACAATCTTACACGAATTATATGAACGATAAGTCAATTAGAACGCAATAGGATTGGAAACATAATCACAACCCTGGAATGTTTGTTTATTTGATTACAACATCCGTACTTTGTTCTTTGCAATTCTTAGATATAAATTAGAAATATAATTTAGAATAAACCATCTATTAAACTTGATCCTTGCTTGTTAAATAACGATATTAGTTGTTATAAAGTAGTTAAAGTAAGTCCCTTGGGTACGATAATCCGGACTCATAATCTTGTATTACTTGTCGACCACGTATACTTGCGTGTGCGTTAGGGTGCAACACACCTCACTTTCACTAATTGCACAAAGCTCTTGCTTTTTCCAAGCATAATCACAAAGAAATGCTCCATAGCGTCGAAGTGTTGATCAATATCATAAAGGTCTTCCATTGAAATCGATAGCTCTCCAACGCTGACATATTCTGCAAATGCCGCCACGTATACACCACAGTCACTGCAAAAAATAATAGGGGAAAAGTTTTAGCATTCAATGTAAAATATAATTAGTTAAATAGATAGAAAGAAAGCAGCACATATACAGTGATCCTTCTTTTTACTGGGGTATCTCACCGACCAATCATTGAATGTCAAGAGGGTCAGTAACACCTTTTTTAATATATGCCTTTGTGTTCTTGTAGTCGATGTCTGGACGCTTGCCAATAGAAGTCGGTGCATGACAAGTAGAGGGGGATCATAATAGCAAACTTTTTGACAACAGATTCAACAAGTTTGTGATTTTGTGAAGAGACCATAGAATCATAAACATATAGAACTCTATCGGTGATGTCAAACACAACCAACAACCAATGAAATTTCTCCATGATGTCAAACACAAGCTTCTTATCAGCAGGAGCATTAATGTACCTCTCATAAATTTGTTCAATTTTAGTCTTGAATATACAGTCAGTGATTGTAAACCTTATTTTGATTTTAGGACCATACTTTTCTCTCTTTCTTAAATAGTATAAAATAACATCAAGGTGCTGCAAAAAAATAGATTTCATTATCTCTCAATGCTTCATACAACTTAACTACAGTTTTCAAACAAAAAATCTATATTTTTCTAAAATGACAAAATACTACAGCTAATTATTAAATTCTGCCAGGGTATATGTGTACTGTGTTGTTCAGTACTTGAACGTGATGTGCCAAAGTATAAAACCAGTCATTTTTATCAACTTTCTCCACTCCAAGATCAAACCACGGCTTGAGCTAGTTGTATTTTAAAGTATAAGGCGCCTTCCTCCTATTTAAAGACATAACAAGTACAATTATTATGTAGTTTCAGTTGGAAATTTATAAATTGTATGCACTCGATAATATGAAAAAATTGTATAATCTAACATCGGTCGGTACCTAAATATAACCACTTATCTAATTCTTCCAACAAGTCAGGATCAACATCGTCGCCAATAAATCTAGGTAAATGGATGCTTGATGTTGAAAATTGGAGGAGGTCCAACAGAAGTGCTTCCCCCAAAATTAAATTAAGGGAGAAAGGGGGATCTGACATGCTTTCCAGGAACCCTTGTTCTTCCGTGATGCATAGGAGTTGTTTCATCTTTATTTACCTCTCCGAACTTAACAATCTGTGAGAAGTTCTTTGGAAGCTCAAAATCATCATGTGTTACTGCCCTTTTTCTAGACCTGGAGTTATTGTCCGAATCACCTACATTGATGTATTGATGTAGTCGGCTGGTTCGCCTACAAAATTTTTTAAAAAAAGAACAACATTGTATGTTGGTTGCATTAGTTCTTTTGGGAAAACTAAAACTTATATGAAAGCTGTTATTTTTTTCCTACAATTATATTGTAACATATATACCAGTGAAATCTTCATTGCAATCGTCTCCTTATTGTATAACATTTGCTTGTTGAATGGATGATTGCAAAGACATAGTCTCCTTCTCCTCATTTAAGTGCTCTCCTTGTATGCCAAGTTTTACATCCTATTCTGGAGAGTCCACATGCATTGTGTCCTTCTCTGTTACAATAAATGTGTACAACTTAATAGAAATGTAGATTATTTGTAATAAACAGAAACAACACTGTAGATAAATTATAGTTAATTTGTTTAAATGCTGTCCTGTAGCTCAGATGTAATATGTATTATGAAATATGTAAATAAAATGTACTAAATCATACATGCAGTTTCTTCCTCCAATGCCCTTTGAAATTGGGAAGATACGTCAACACCTACAGGAACATTCTCCTCATTTTGAATGTCAGACATATGCCTTGTATCTAAGAGAACAATTAAAAATATAATGTAGATTATTTGTTGGTAATTTATGCTCTATGTAGATATAATGTAAATATAATATAGATTTTTGTCATCAAATTATGTTAAAATTGTTAAGATACCTGTTTTACTGCTGCTGGCCAACACTGGTTTAGCACTACTGCCCGGATTCTGTTGTTTGTTCTTTTCTTTGTAATGCTGATCATTTTTCGTAGAACTACCAGTAAACTGCATTAGGAATTTGTTAGGCTACCAGTACTTATGAATGCTATGTACCTTATCAACATCTTTTCTTAATTTTTTTTATTGTTTCACAATATCTTTCTTGTCATTTATTCCCATTGCCTGCTTATATCCAGATGGAGATGAAGCATCTATCGGATGCTCGGCCTTTGTTTCAATTTCTTCAAGGATGTATTCAACTTTGTCTAGCAAAGTCATTCTTGAAAGCTCTTTTGGAGCTTCAAACATGTTGGTGAACTGAGTTAAAAAAAAAAGTGAGGGACCTTAGTCATCATATGTATAAAATGTGTAGATAATTTGTATTAAATTTTCTGTCCAGAAGTAAAGAACATTTATCTTGATCCCTAATGGTTTGATTATTCTATCTTCCAATGCAGATATCCATATCTTGTCCTTACTAGCAGTCCAGTTAGTATGCGAGGGGATCGAATTACCAACTTTTGTAGCTATATCAATGTTGACTGTAGAGCAACACTCATACAACCATATTTGCATAGCGAGTGCAAAACCTCGCATGAGATAAAAATGCACAGAAGGGTTGAGCTTGTGCCTAACAGACTGAAGCAATTGTGTATAAGCTTAGATACCCCATGCGAAATTTGCATACTGCCCTGAGTCCACTAAGTAGAACCTAAAATGGTCTATCAAACCATTATCTTTCTCTGAAGGACAGAGGAAGAATTCTATCAGATAGAGAATACACAGCTTGACTGCATCTTCATCATTCACCCAACTACGGCTGGTTACAATTTGTTTCAAGTATGACTTCTCAACCTTTTCTTATTCCGAAAATAGCTCCTCATTGTTTTACTGCCATACTTGGTTGCGTAACCAAAGCCTGTTACTTCTATAAAACATCTAAGGCCAGTGATAAGGGCAAACGCCCTCAACCCAAAGTTCAGCCTCTCACCCTTTATCTCTGCTGTAAAAAAATCAGAATCGAATGAGTTCAATTCATACTTCATGAGAAGGTGAATTTCCTGATTTTGGATACATATTTTGTGCAGGGAAAGAAAATATCCAAACTATGTCTTCTTAAACAACTTTAACCCATTTTAGACAATAACAACTTGATTTGGCCAGGAACAACAGGGTCGGATAATGTTTGGAACCTAGTGATGTCATAATCAACATCATGTGGTGCAAAAATTGTTCGATTCTGCACCAAAGAAACAGTAAGTTAATAAAACTTGTTTGAAGACCAAAAACTAAAATAAATACATTTCTACTACAATTTAGCTACAATCAGAAAGACATTAATACATTGCGTACAAGTAAGTTACATAATTAGTAAACATATATAACAATTGATTATATTGAAGCTACAAATTATGTTTAGAGCAAGAAATTAGAAAGTAACAACAAGACATACTATATACTATTTGTTTACAGGAAATGAAACTAACATCTACAAATAGGAAACTAATAACCAATAAAACTAACTAAATCAGGTAGTACATCCCCTAACAACGTGATTTCAAATAATAGGCTATAAATGTTCGATTATGTACCAAAAGAAACAGTAAGTTAATAAACTTGTTTCAAGACCAAAAAAATAAAATAAATACAATTCTACTACAATTTAGCTGCAGTCAGAAAGACATTAATACATTACATACAAGTAAGTTACAAAATTAGTAAACATATATAACAACTAACTACATTGAAGCTACAAATGCACGGATAAAATTATGTTTAGAGCAAGAAATTAGAAAGTAACAACTAGACATAATATATACAATTTTTTTTATTTTATAGAAAATGAAACTAACATCTACAAAATAGAGCAAATAATAACCAATAAAACCAACTAAATCATGTAGTACATTCCCTAACAAAATAATTTCGAATAATATACAAGAAATCTATAATTTTTAGGAAAATGTAGACAAGTTGATAACCAACAACAAATATACATAAAATTTTCTACAAATGCAAAAAATCAATATAGTTATGAGAATGAGAACAGGTTTTGTAACTTAAAAAAAATCAAAATTGTAATTACTAAAATTTTACTTTCTCCAATGACTGTTGTGGTATAGTTTTAGGTGATTTTTGAACCTTCTTCTTTTTTGAAGGTTTCACAGTCGGAGAAACTTTGATTTTTTTTTCAAGTTTCGGGATAACTTCTTCTTCGATGAAATTATCATCACGAGCAATTTCTTTGCCCTTCCGCTTTACTGATTTAGCAGATGTCGAAGCTTAACCAGCATCCCTATCATGCTTGAGTTTTGTTCGAGCTTTTGCCCTAACTTCACTAGGGGAAAGCTTGGACTTTGTCTCTAGTTTTACATGTGCCGATTTCACTACTTTTTGGGTGAATCCTGTGAGAAAACACCCAAATCAATTGTAGAAATATCACCAACATTATCTTGTTTAGGGCTATTCTTCGGAACTTCTTTTTTCTTCATTGTAAGGGAAGGAAAAATTTAAGCTGCTACTATTTTCGTAGGATTTAGAGCGAGAGTTCAGAAAGATTGAGAGAGATTATAAAAGATTTTTGAAGAAAAATGGAAGAGAGCGTTAATGGAGGGAGATAGTACAGAATTGTGAGGGGAGGGGGTATGGAGAGAGAATCATGGGGGGTATGGAGAGAGAAACGTGGGGGCTCGGATATATACGATAGAGAGATTATAGGAGTTAATTGAACCTCATTAAATTTCTAAAATGTATATAATTGGTAAAGTATATATGCCTATATAATTAATTAAATAAAAACTTGAGTATGGAGGGTAATAAAGTTTCAAAATAATGTATAGGAAGGTAAAAATCCTTTTTAGTAATTCAACTACTGAAATTTAGTATTTGCAGCAATTGGTTTGAATACCGGTATGTGCAAATATTTAACTTTAATGTTTAAAATACTGACGAAATATTAAAATAATGGTTTGAACAGTATTTCAAGTAAAATAAAAATTTCACTTACGAGACTTTCACAAAATTTACTTTCAAGTAAAGTTCATCTTTAAACACAATTTTATCTTTTAAATATTTTCTCGACTTTAACCTCAAATATTCTTTTTGTTTTTCTCGATCTCAACCAAATATTGTCGACGGGCCTTATACGTATATCTTAATAAGCCCTCTTCATCTTACGTGAAGGAACTGTGCCAGAAAAATATGGAGAAAATAGACAGCTAAGACGAGGGATGACAGCCTCCGTTGGAAATATATTTACGCCAGCAATGCGTATATATCAATGTTTCTCTTTTTCATTTATATTTGGCCCTTCTCGTTTTGATGATCAACTGTTTAATTAATTCATAAAATTAGATCATAAGCTGATAAATTTGTCGTTTAGAAAGATGATGTCTAGAGATTTAAAGTTAGCATAAGTCTAAGAAGACATCAACGAAACCTGTAAGAAAACTTGTAAACAAAAATTGTAAAAGAAAATAAAAAGCTTAAAGGAATTGAAATCGGAATGCAGAATACTTGATTAATGGCCAAATCATATGTGGCCCCTAAACTTGTTTGGACTTTTGTCTGTTGGCCGAGCTACCAAAAACTATTTATTTTGAGATGTATTTTAAAAAAGAAAAAAAATAGTTTGTGTTTGGCCAATTCATTTAAGAAGTACTTTTTGTAATATTTGGTAAACAAATTATGTTTGACCAATCTTTGTAAAAAGTGCTTTTGAGTATCAAATCACCAAAAGGATAGTACCAAGATTTTATAATTATTTAAAGAGAAAAATAAATTTAAATATTTATTGTAAGAGACTTTTTTTTTTATTTTTTTATTTAAATTATTAAAAAATAAAACATAAAGTAAACATACATATTAAAGATTTAAATCATTGTAACATATATAATTATACCAAAGCATAATATTATAGTATAATTACTTATTATTTACATGATGATTTGAATAATCAAACCACATTATTTAGTGTGAATCATAAGTCTATTCATAAATTACTATATATTGATAATTCACCTGAAATATTAAGCAAAGTCACTCACACATGATAATTTTTCTCAATAATTTCATCTCTAATTCTATCACACAACGCCTCTATAATAGTAAAAGATTTGTCTTGCAGTTCTAAAGGAATACCATAAGGTCCATCTCCTTCCTCAATCTCTGCAGTAATATCTTCATTAGCATAATAGTTGAATTACTTATCAGTAGAAGAATATCGTCGGATGAAATTATGTATAGCCATGATAGTTGTAATAAGATGAATCTAAGTGTCAAACTTAAAAGATGGCATTGAGCGTAAAATACAAAACCTATTTTTCCACACTCCAAATGTTCTTTTAATTGTACATCGAAGACTGGAGTGAAAAAATTGAATGCCTTATTTGGATTTCTAAAACTAGAGTTACGCTTGAAATCTGGGAGATGATATTGCTTACCCTTATATGATCATAAATAACCCATCGTTGTTGGATAGCCTGAATCAACTACGTGAGCACATAATTTTTGCCCGATATAAAAATTGCTCCTAAAATATTCCAAAATAGCTTTTAATTATTTATAAAATTTTAGCAATTTTTTATATTTTATTTGATTTGTTTTGTTCGTATTCGTGGTTTGTGCATTTTTAGTAGAATTTTGAATCATAAAATGACAAAAATTATTTTATATTTTTCTCCTTACATTTTTGGATCTTAATTAATGCTAATTGCATTTATAAAATACTAAAACAAAAAATACATTAGCCGTTTTGCATGTTAACAACTTTAGGTTTAAATTAGTTAATATTAGTCGGTTAGTTAATTAATTAATTAAAAATTAAGTAATTAGGCAACACATTACAAAAATTAGTTCTATTAAACAAGTGGTCAATTTTGGGATTAAAACAAAGAAGAAAGGAGAAGTGGGCTGTCATCTTGGTTATTTCGAATTGGGTCACGTTTTCGGCAGCCCGGTTATTTTAATGCAGTCCATGCCTGTCTAAACCCAATCCATGCCCCGTCCAATTCCTTTTAACAACCAAATGACGGTGTTTTAGTGTTAGTTAGTCCTCACCCTTCATTTCTCTTGATCGAAATAGTCCCTACCACCCCCTCCCCCAAAAGACCTCTCAGTTCGTCTCCCTCACCCCCTCTCTCTCTCTCACACTCCGCTTCCGCTGCCGCCGAAAGTCGCTTACGGCGGCGGTCACCTCCAGTCAACCCCAAACTATCACCAGATACTCCCATCTTCTCTTCAAGCCTGCCATGCTTTCAATTCCCCTAGAAAACCACCCAAACTTCACGTCTAGTAGATCTAGGAAATTCCAAAACCCTAATTTGTCCCCTTTTGATTTTCTTTCCCAATTTTTGGCTTGTTTTGAGTTGTAACTTACATCAATCGACTGCTCTCGATGAGAGCTATCAATTGATGTTGGTTTTCTACCATTACACGGCCGCCGGAGATTATTCAATCGTTGTTGACCACCACAGACCCACCCAGCTTTGCCGTTCTTCCGGCTTGTTGGAGAAAGTGTTCCATGCATCACAGGATAGGTTTCCAAGCCTGAACCTGTGGTCGTGGAGCACTGAATCCTACTGGCCGGAATTTGTTTCTCCGGCCAAAGTTCATTCAATGGATAATTCCCTTTCCCTTTCTTCTTAATTGATAATGCCTTTTCTTCTATTCGTTTTCGTCAAAGTATGTTACCTTGCTTTGTGTTCTCTAAGCTGATTAGCACGCTTTACATTAATTAGATGAATGATTCTGTGTTTGCATGATTTATTGTTTAAGATTTGTTTCTAGTTATGTGTTTAATCTTGTTAGTTCTAGTTAATCACAGTAGTGCTTTAATCAATCTGTAAAATTGGTTAGTTGATTTGCTTGGATTGACTAGAACAAAGGAGACGTTAGGTTATAAACCCAGTTTCATTAAGCCTGGTCTTTTCACATGAATTTACTTTAGGCCCATAGCTTTAGAGATTTGATCTGGTAAAAGTTTAAACCAGAGGTAAAACAGAAGAGTTAAGGGAGAGCGGTAAAAGAAAGTAGTTCGAGATGAGGAGAGAAGGACTAATTAGCAATAAAATAATAAATATGGGTCAGGTATTTTGGGGGAAAGGAGTAATAAACAGAAATTGGGAGGAGTAAAAGAAAAAAGAAAAACTGAAAGATGCCCAAATCTGTTTCTACAAGATACAGGCACTTACACAATTCATTTAGGCTCACGCACATCTCACATTCACAAAGAGTTGAAAGCAATTTCTGGAAATCAAAATTTGAATCTCAAATCTGAAAAAAAAAACACCATAAAAGCTCCAAAAAAAAAGAAGAAAATTTCAAAGCTCTTTCAATTTTCTACTCGTCTGTTGTACACTTTTTGTATATCTCAAGTATTGATCGGGCTGTTGATTTGTTGTTTCTGTTTTGTGGAAATTTAGTCTTCAATTTTGACCTTTATTTGATCAATTCTCAATTATTTTCCAGCTAATAGGTATGTTCATATACCTTTGTTTTTTCTATTGATCCATGAATAAAATTTGAGTTGTTTGTTTCTGCTTAATTCTGTAGATTTAATATGTTTAATTACCAAATTTGTTTGAATTCCTCCCTTTGTTAATCTTTGATTCTAGTAGCATGTTTCAATGAAATATTTAAGCATGATTTGGTATCCCTGATGAAATTAACATCTATTTGTTGAGGTTTACTTGCGTGAAAGGTGATAATTCATGATTGAGCTAATATTGAGGGCGACAGAACCGTGAATCTGACCACCAGTTGTTGAGGGTCACTGTCACGAGTCAAAATTCAACTAGTCGTGATGGCATCTAACTCTACCCGTTAGTTAAGCCAATTAAACAACTATCCAAATTAATGAAATTTCTTTTCAACAAAGAAATGAGAATAAAATTATTTTTATACAAAAAAATTCTCAAGGATTATTAGTACAAATCATGAGCTTCTAAGATTTAGAGTTTACAAAGCTAGTATGAAATAAGTACATCATCTATCCGAATATACAAATATAGATTTTCATAAGTCTAAGACTACCATAAACAAGAGGCAGCTGTAACAGGTAAGTCTTCAATACTAGCTCCCATCATACAAAGCAATGTCAGCATCCAGATCTGCATGCAAGGTGCAGAAGTGCAGTATGAGTACAACCAACCCCGTGTACTCAATAAGTAACAAACTTAACCTAGGTTGAAAGTGGTGACGAGCTGAAACAGAGGTCGAAGTCCAACACCAATAGCAACCACAGTTCATAACAAAATAATAATAATGGTATAGGAAACATACTCCGATATAAGATGCTCAACTCATTCACAGTTTTGGAAAGATAGGCATGCTTTTCAAGTATATCAGTGAATTTAAATTCTTTTACCGAAATCACCAAAATATAAATAGGTTTGTAAAACTGTGATTTTTTCCCAAAACTTCTCAATAACAGGCAAGATGTTTCATTATCAAATGGCGCGAGGAAAATACATCTCTACGCCTACATGTCAATGTATATGAGAAGTCATGAATGACGTGATACCGTGCAACATGAGGAAAAATGTATTTCTTGCCTGTAAGTCAAGTGTGCATGACAAATGTGATGCAACTCAGTAATAAACCATATGCATACTTTCAGAGTATCAATTCACTCAGTCTTCATAGTCACTCAATCCTCCCAATCGCTCGACACTCGCATTCAGTAGGTACATGCGCTCATTGGGGTGTGTACAGACTCCGGAGGGGTTCCTTCAGCCCAAGAGCTATAATAAGCCAATCATGGCGTGAATCAGTAACATCTGCTGCGGCGTCTAGCCTGCTCCCATCTAAAATTAATATCCTCACAATAAGGCCTTTGGCCTCGTTCAGTCATCAATCTCTCCAGTCTCTCGGGCTCACAATGTCTTGAAAATCAGCCCAAAATGATGATGTGATGTATCAATAAATGGTGACAGACACTGAGATATGATATGCAAATGAATGCGTATGACTGAGTATGTAATTGCAATGTAAGCAAATAACTCAATAGCAGAAATGACCTCGGTGGGTCCCAATAGAATAAGTATATAGCCTAGACATGGTTTCTAACATGAATCATAGCTCAAAAGCTCTAGTACGTAAAGATTTCATGGTTACATATAAGATCAGGTAACTATACAGTACCACAGAGATAACGGAATCACAATTCACACAGTGCACGCCCACACGCCCGTCACCTAGCATATGCGTCACCTCAACACCACACATAACACGTAATTCGGAGTTTCATACCCTCAGCACTAAGTTTAGAAGTGTTACTTATTTCAAACAAGCCAAATTCAATATCGAGTAAGCAAAACGATGCTCCAAAAATGCCATTCCGCGCGTACCGGCCTTCGGATGGCTCGAAACTAGCTAAAAGCAACTCAAATACATCAATTAATGCCAAAGGAAACAAACCCAATAGATAAAGGTCGAATCTTTAATCAAAAGCCTAAAATCAACCCAAAAGTCCAATCCGGCCCCGTGCCTCGGAACTAGACGAAACTTATAAAATCCGACAATCTATCCAATTACGAGTTCAACCATACTAGTTTCACCCAAATCCGACTCCGAATATGTTCGAAACTCAAAAACTCACTTTATGAATCTTTAGGCTAAAACCCCCAATTTCTCTTTAAAATTCATAATCCAATTATCAAAAACGAAGATAGAATCACGAAATATAATCAAAACCGAGTATAAAACACTTATCCAAATCCTTGTGATGAAATTAGCCTCAAAAATCGCTTCACTCTGAGCCCAAATCTTAAAATATGATAAAAGAAACGAAAACCTCGATTTAGAGCTTCTGCCCAGCATTTTTGCATATGCGGTCAAATTGTCTCATCTGCGACCTCCGCCTCTGCGGAAGAATCTCACTTCTGCGAAGCCCTATGAAGACCAGCCCTTCCGCACCTACAGAATTTTCCCGCTTCTGGACACACGTAGGTGCGCCAACCAACTCACGCTTTTGCGCACACACAGGTGAGCCAACCAACTCATGCTTTTGCACACACGTAGGTGCGCCAACCAACTCACGCTTCTGCGCCACACACAGCTTCTGCGGCTAGACATATGCTGCGCCCTTAATTCCGCTTCTGCAATCTCCCTCGCCCAGGTCGCACCTTGCTTCTGCGACTCCTCTATCACTTGCGACCATCACCTGCGCGAACCAGCCGCAGGTGCGGTCACACCAGATCCAATTCCTTTTTAGCAATGCAACATGAAACGAAATGATTAGAACCTCGTCCGAAACTCACCCGAGCCATTCGGAACCCCATCAAAATATACCAACAAGTTCTATAACATGACAAGTCCTAGAAGATACCCAAGGCAGCTCCCTGTGTGCTTATACCCAACAGGACAAGAGTATACAGGTCCGCCAGGGGCGAATAAGAGCTCGTCGAACCGTCATTCTTGTGACGACCCGGCTAGTCGTCTCGTGAGTTGCCGCTCCATTTTCCCTATTTTCCATCTCATTGTGCTTTGTTATCCATATTTTATGTGATCGAGTTGAGTAGTTTGCGTTAGGAGTGAGTTTGGCAAGAAATGAGACACTTAGTCTCTTTTAAGAAGGATTAAGTTGAAAAAGTCAATCGCATGTTGACTTATGAGTTAGAGGGCTCGGAAGTGAGTTCCGATGGTTCGGTTAGCTTCGGGAGGTGATTTATGACTTAGGAGTGTGATCGGAATTGGTTTTGGAGGTCCAGTATAGAATTAGGCTTGAATTGGTAGAGTTAGTATTTTGGCGATTTCCGGTTGTTAGGCGAGATTTTGATCCGAAGGTCGGAATGGAATTCCGAGAGTTTCTATAGCTTCGTATGGTGATTTCGGACTTAGGCGTATTTCCAGATTTGAAATTGGAAGTCCGTAGGACAACTCAACGCATTTTGGCGAATGTTGGAAAATAGAAGATTTTTGGAAAGTTTGACCGAGGGGTTGACTTTTTGATATCGGGGTCGGAATCTAGTTTTGAAAAAGTTCATAGGTCCGTTATGTTATTTGTGACTTGTGTGCAATATTTTAGGTCAATCGGATTCGATTTGATAGGTTTCGGCATCGAATGTAGAAGTTGGAATTTGTTAAGTTTCATTAGGCTTGAATTGGGGTATGATTCATGTATTTAGCATTGTTTGATGTAATTTGAGGCCTCGACTAAGTCCATATGATGTTTTTAGATTTGTTGATATACTTGGTTGAAGTCCCGAGGGCCTCGAATGTATTTTGGATGGTTGATGGAGTTCAACTTGGGCATTTCAAGAATGCGTCGATGTCGTACCTTCAAGAAAAAGTAGTATCATATTATGCAAATGAATTCCAAATTCAATTTTGATTGAAGCATTAGATCCGTATCGAAATTTTGGAGCCATAGCAGAAAGAATCGTCCAATTCGGACATCGTATGAAGAAGTTATGCCTATTTTGTGTCCGGGAAAAATGCCAGCGCCCAGGATAGCGCCAGGCGCCGCCCAGGGCGCCCGAGGCAGCGGAGGCTACTGGAATCGGCGCCACAGGCAGCGCCCGGCACCACCTGTGGCGCCCGGGGCAGAAAGGGGTCTATAAAACGGGGGTTTTGGCCATTTTAACATATTTGGGGCTTGGGAGGTCGGATTGAAGCGATTTTTGAGGCGATTTTCAAGGAAAACATCAGGGTAAGTGTTCTTTATCATAAATCCTTCATAGATCATGATTCCATACTCATTTACATCATGAATCCATGAATTTATGGAAGAAAAATCAGAATTTTCCTTTCAAATCTTCCAAGAACGAAAATTTAAGATTTGAAAGCCAATCCGATGTCGGAATTCGACAAATTTTATATGGTTAAACTCGTGAGAAGATAAGGAACCCGTTGGGGTGAAAAGTACTGAATTTCGAGACGTGGGCCCGGGGCTCGAGTTTTGCTAATTTCGGGATTTCCTAGTAATTTTAATTATTTTCGCTTGGGCTTTGTCCCCATAGCATGTGACGTAATTATTCTGAATTTGAATAGATTCGACGCACGTGAAAGCCAATTCAAAGGGCAAAGGCGTCGCGGGCTAAGGATTTAGCCGGTTTGAGGTGAGTAATGATTGTAAATGATGCTCTGAGGGTTTGAAACCCCGGATTGCACATCGTAGTGCTATATTGAAGTAAGGCACACGCTCGATGATGAGCGTGGGGTCGTTTACTACTGGGGATTGTGACTTAGTCCGTCCCGATTGATGATTTTTACTACCTATTTGATTGGAACTGATTTGATAATATAATGATTTGGGCTTCTAGCCATATTTGGGCTTCGTGCCGTTTATGTGAACCTTCAGGGGTAATTTATCACTGTTTACTGAAATTATATTTGGGCTTCACGCTGGTTATGTAAACCCTTCGGGGGTATTTGTTAACGATTTGAATCATTATTTCAACTCAGTTTTGAAAACTAAATGATGTTTTCAAATGATTTTGAAATGGATCAGGTGGCACACCGCTACGGATATGATGTAAATAGGATCGGGTGGCACGCCGCCACGAGATATGATATAGCACTTGGGCCGTAAGAAACCCCTCCCGGAGTCTGAACCACCCACAGTGAGCGCAGGGTACCCATTTTGATAATTACAGTTGGTAACAATGACAACTGTTGGTTACAGTTGGTAACAATGACAACTGATAACCGGAGATGGGTAGATAATACAGTTGGTAACAATAACAACTGTAGGTTACGGTTGGTAACAATGACAACCGGTAACCAGAGATAATACAGTTGGTAACAATGACAACTATAGGTTACAGTTGGTAACAATGACAACTGGTAACCGGAGTTTGATAGATTTACAGTTGGTAACCATGACAACTATAGGTTACAGTTGGTAACAATGACAACTGGTAACCGGAGTTTGAAAGATTTTACTATTTTAAATGATACTGAACCCAGGGATGTTACAGTTGGTAATACCTAGAGCTCATATGCGCATATGAATGCGTGGAAGGAAATTCAAAGAGTTACACTTCAAGCTGAATCAATGCCGCACGTTAAGGAAAGAAAGATGAGAAGTTTATCCTAAATGTCCTGTAGTTTCTCGAAGATAGGTATGGACGTCATCATACTGATCCGCAAGACTCTAGTAAGTAGTTGCTCATGAGTTGTATAACTTATGAACCTAGAGCTCTGATACGAACTTGTCACGACCTAAAATACAACTAGTCATGATGGCACCTAACCCAACCCGCTAGATAAGCCAATTAAAACTATCCGAATTAATGAGATTTTTTTTTCAAGAAAGAAATGATCATAAAATTGCTTTGATACAAAAAAATTCCCAAGGACTGGTAGTACAAATCATGAACTTCTAAGATTTAGAGTTTACAAAGCTAGTATGAAATAAATACATCATCTGTCCGAATATACATAAACGGATTTTCATAAGTCTAGGACTACAATAAACAAGTGGCAGCTGTAATAGGAGCGCAAGTAGGTCTTCAATACTAGCTCCCGTCATACACAGCAACAGCAGCATCCAAATCGGCACGCAAGGTGCTGAAGTGCAGTATGAGTACAACTGACCCCATGTACTCAATAAGTAACAAACGTAACCTTAGGTTGAAAATAGTGACGAGCTGGAACAGAGGTCGGAGTCCAACACCAATAGCCAACGATAGTTCATAATGGTACAGGAAACATACTCAGATATAAGATGTTTAACTCATTCACAGTTTCGGAAAGATAGGCATGCTTTTCAAGTATATCAATAAAAACCCAAATTCTTTTACCGAAATCACCAAAATATGAGTAGGTTTGTAAAACTGTGATTTTTTTCCAAAATTTTTCAACAACATACAGGATGTTTCATTAACAAATGGCGCGAAAAAAATACATCTCTACGCCTACATGTCAATGTATATGAGTAGTCATGAATGACGTGATACCGTACAACATGAGGAAAAATGCATCTCTATGCCTTTAAGTCAAGTGTGCATTTCAAATGCGATGCAACTCAGTAATAAACCATATGCATACTCTCAGAGTACCAATTCACTCAGTCCTCACTCAATCCTCCCAATCGCTCGGCACTCGCACTCAATAGGACTCACTGGGGTGTGTACAGACTCTAGAGGGGCTCCTTCAGCCCAAGAGCTATAATAAGCCAATCATGGCATGAATCAATAACATCTGCTGCGGCGTGTAGCCCACTCCCATCATAAATCAATATCCTCACAATAAGGCCCTCGGCCTCGCTCAGTCATCAATCTCTTCAGTCTCTCGGGCTCACAATGTCATGAAAATTAGCCCAAAATGATGATGTGATGTATCAATAAATGGTGACATAGATTGAGATATGATATGCAAATGGATGCGTATGACTGAGTATGTAATTGCAATGTAAGCAAATAACTCAACAGCAGAAATGACCTCGGTGGGTCCCAATAGAATAAACATGTAGCCTAGACATTGTTTCTAACATGAATCATAGCTCAAAAGCTTTAGTACATAGAGATTTCATGGTTACAGATAAGATCAGGTAATACACAGTACCACAGAGATAACGAAATCACAATTCACACAGTGCACGCCCACACGCCCGTCACCTAGCATGTGCGTCACCTCAACACCACACATAACACATAATTCGGGGTTTCATACCCTCAGCACCAAGTTTAAAAGTGCTACTTACCTCAAACAAGCCAAATCCAATACCGAGTAAGCAAAACAATGCTCCAAAAATGCCATCCCGCACGTACCAGCCTCCGGACGGCTCGAAAATAGCCAAAAGCAACTCGAATACATCAATTAATGCCAAAGGAAACAAACCCAATCGATAAAGGTCAAAATTTTAATCAAAAGCCCAAAATCAACTCAAAAGTCCAACTCAGGCCCGTGCCTCGGAACTCGACGAAACTTATAAAATTCGACAATCTATTCAATTACAAGTCCAACCATACTAGTTTCGCCCAAATCCGACTCCGAATCGATGTTCGAAACTCAAAAACTCACTCTATGAAACTTTAGGCTAACACCCCCAATTTCTCTTTAAAATTCATAATTCAATTATCAAAAACGAAGATAGAATCACGAAATATAATCAAAATCGAGTATAAAACACTTACCCCAATCCTTGTGATGAATTTGCCTCCAAAATCGATTCACTTCGAGCCCCAAATCTCAAAATATGATAAAAGAACCAAAAACCTCTATTTATAGCTTCTGCCCAGCATTTCCGCATATGCGGTTGTCGCATCTGCGATCTCTGCTTCTGCGGAAGAATCTCGCTTCTGCGAGCCCTATGAAGACCAGCTCTTCCGCACCTGCGGATTTTTCCCGCTTTTGCGCACACGCAGGTGCGCCAACGAACTCACGCTTCTGCGCCACACGCCGCTTGTGCGGCTAGACTTACGCTTCTGCGGATGTGCAGATGCGCCCTTAATTGCGCTTCTATGATCTCCCTCGTACAGGTCTCACCTTGCTTTTACGGACGCGCAGATGCACCCTTAAAGTGACACAACTCTAAACAATCCCAAACTTTCACCAAACGCTCACCATACTCTCCTCGTCTCGAATCCACTAATCATCTCCTTCAAATCTTTCCCGAAATGCACGAATAGTAGATCTAACAACTTCTTCCCTCCCCCCCCTCGATTTCCGCCCAAGCCAGAGCTCCTATGACTATGAGATTTACACCAATCGATTAGTCTTTCTAAGACCTTTCGATTGGTGTTAGTCTTGTTGTCATCTCCTAAAGGGCCAAATTCTGATCAGATGGCCGTTAGACCGGCCATGCCTCTCCAAATCTGTTTGTTACTTCTTCATTCGACACGCAATAGTGTATCGCGACATGTAGCACTGGCTCACATAAATATTCTCGGCCAGTGCTCATGTGAGGATCCCTCCGGCTTGCCAGAAATTGGTTCTTTCGCTTAGTCCTGGTTTCCATTGGTATATTTCCTTTCCCTTTTTCTTTAATCTTAGCATATGTTCACTGATAATCTTGTCAGCTTGACCATGTGAGTGTCTATTGAATTGGTAATTATTTACTTATTTGGCATTTGATTTCTTTTGATTAATAGTAAGTGCAGATAGTTAATTGACGTTAATTTGATTGACTTCATCGGATTACACATTAGCTGGTTGTTTTTTGTTTAAATTAGTGGTAATCATGTAATCTTAGCATAAAATGAGTTCACAATTCTCCCATTGTGGGTTGTTAAGAGGCCCAGGTTTATGAAATCGGACTTTTTTGGGCTAAGGGAAGGTCTGTCATGGGCTTTAGGCAGGCCCAAACTCTTGTGCTTGGAGTTCGGTTTTGAAATGAATACATGATTTTCTTAGTAGTAAAAAACAGAAGTTATAGGGGTTAGTTGGGAACTAAAATTGGAGGTAATCTACTCTGTAATTAATTGAGATGTTTCTAAAAGAGAAAAATGACTGATTTAGTAATTAAAGAAGTAGGAATGGATTGTTATTTGGGACTTAGGAGTAAATAACAGAAGGACGAAGAACTAGAAAATAAGAAAAAATATCTGAAAAGGACAACTGTACCAAAAATGTTAAAAAAGATGTCTTTCCCTATTTTACAGCTGACACCTTTTACAGGTCATTCTCTCATTTTTTTTGCATATAAGACACACTCATTCTGCATATTGGGAATTCACTGCTTCCTTTTACTGACTCTCATTTGCTCACACACACATACAACACAATACTGAATTCCATCTATATTCATCCTCACTAATTCTCTCACAAAAAATACTCTGAAATTCGAAATTAGATCTAGAAAAACCAAAGGAAAAGAGATTTAAATTCATCCGCACTGTTTCATTAGTTTCTAAGTTCTCTTTGGATTTTTGGGAGTGGATTTAATGTTGTTTCTGCTGTTGCGTTTGCTATTGCTGTTGCTTCCTTCCAACTTCAGAGATCTATTTTCTATTTTGTTTGGTTCTGCTATAATCAGGTACTACCTCTGGTTTGAATAATGTAAACACTACATTCTATTGAATGAGAATTATGTGAATCTTCCTTTGTTTCAATTTGTCTCAAATCCTGCAAGTTACGCAGACTTTTATCTTGTTTAAATGCTGTAATGTTGTCCTAGTATGTTTTAAGATCATCAATCGAACAAGTTGTTCTCTCTTTTCTTTCTTGTCTGAAAAATGAAATTGAATCTACACTCACCTTCTTTATGTAACATGAGTTCAAATGATGGAATTTAGTTGAGAAGCATGTACAAGAAATGGAGCTTCTGGAATGCTCGCAGGATGTTGTTAGCTATTACGTGCAGATTTGAAATCTTAAGAAAATTTTCTATTTATAAATAAGTATTGATGCCATTTCCTATTCTGGTTCAAGTTGTGTAAATTTTATCAAAAGAGTTTTTATTGTAAGTTTGGAGTTTATGTATTTATTAAATTGGTGATATGACCTTAAATATTGGATAATGTGAATTCATACTTAGACTAGTGTAAATGTCTTCCTTTCCTTTCAATTGAATGTGAAAATTGTCTGCTTGAAATTATTGTATTGCTGTCTTTAGAGGTCATTGGGCCTGAGTAGTCGGCCCAGTAAGTCTGATAATTAGGATGGAGTCATGAAGACTCCTGACCTCTAATTAAGTCCAATTGTGGGCTCGTTCAAACAACCCATGGCACTATTTTGATTCTCAGAAAGTTTAGAGACAGTTTGGGCCTTAACCTTAGGCTTATTTTCACACTCACGGGTGACCTATTAGAGGTCCATTTTGAGTATATTAAATGAATGCAACCCAAAAACTTCAAGGTCCATAACAGACGTGTTCCTCACTTTAACATAGGATAATTGTATAAATAAGCTAATCTTCATGATATTTACGTGTTGAAATCCATAGTTGGAATATTTAATTGGTGTATGACTATTTCATCTCATAGTAATCCAAATGTGTAGACTCCAACGAAATTCCCAATAGTGACTCAGTGAATTAAAATCATCACAAACTCTTGACTTGAATTAATTGTACCAAAGTCCTTTGTCCATATGAATGAATCAAATTTTAACTCCAACATCTCTTTTACCATAATTCATAGCATTCAAACAATCTCAAATCTTAGAAGATTAAGTAGCCTTCGAACATCGTACCTTGCTTTAGGCGCGATTAATAATAAATTATCGTGACTATGGGTACGATTTTCGTGGCATAGTCGTGACACGTAAATCCATACTCAACTGCGCATTCATGCGACTAGACCACAACTTTAAATAATAATAATAATATTAAACATGTTGTAAATTTCGGGTGCGTTTTACATGGCTTGATTTGCAATGTGTACAAAATAACAAATGCGCGACATCGCGACTTGTTTAAATAAATTCCATAATTATTTCAAGTGGCGACTCTAATTAAATAAATAATCTCATTTTGAATAATGTTACTTTAATTGAAAAAAACTCCCTATCTTCGAAAAAAGGAGGTGTGACAGCTTTTGCGACTCTGCTGGGGAAAAGAACCCAGAATCTCTCATTCAGGGTTCAGAATTCGAGCTTGGATGAATGTTATACTTGGCTACTTGTAATTGTCTGATATTACTTTCTTGAGCCTAATGTGGTAATTGCCGCTTTTTACCGTTTTAATATTGCTGTTAACTGTATATAGAACTGTTACGACACCCTTATTCTTTGTGAGTCTTCTATATCTTCTGGGAAGCGTGCGCTTCGCGTGGCTTCTTTTCTGTTAGAGTCATAACCCCAAATTTTAGAATGAGGATCGGACAAGATGCAAATCTGGTGAAGCTTTTGTATTCACGATACGCTGGACCCCCCTACCCGGCTCGAGTTGTTTGCTCGGGTAAACCTTGTCTAGAGCTCCACACCTTAAGGTTTAAACTTAGAAGAATAAAGCCTCATGCCAGATCCCTAGTAGGTATGCCTGTTTGCATCACGTGGATTTAACTTTGGGGACTCAACACAGAGGTTGGGCTCGTCTAGGATAGGTGTACCCCAAAATAAAAGACCATCCTGATGCATCTTACGTGCTACTTGTTGCATTTGTTTGTTCTGGTTTGCATGTTGACTGGATTCTAAAATAAGGAAAGAAGATTTAAAAAAATATGAGAGAGAAATTTACCCGATTCCTGAAAATCCCAAATTTTGAAAAAAAAAAGAGAGAAAAATCCCAAAACTCTGTTGAATGTTTTAGAAGATTGTTACGAAATGATTTAAAATATTCAAAGAATGACCTTTTCCCTGATTTTGAAAATCCCCCCCCCCCCCAAAACTATACAGGTCTGATTCTCATCGGATGTGAGATACGTAGGCAACCCTCATCAGGCCCGAATCTATTTTTTTGCAAAAATAACAACAAAAAAAGAATATGGCAAACCTTTTGAAACATGATCATCACCCTGGGCCGTTCTTGTCAAAATAACCTCAAAATGTTCTCCCAGGATGCTAAAAGGGTATTTTTGCAAGAATAGCCACAAAGTAAACCCGAGTCAGTCTTTTATCTATAATCAACACCATTTGGCAGAAACAGCCCTAAAAAATTTCTTCAAGCGCTGAAGGGCTGTATTTGCAAAAACAACCCCTGTTTTGTCACTGAGTTATTAAATTGAATTTTCAAATTTAGCCACTTTGTGTTTTTAAAAAAATAGTGTTGGTTTTGATCATTTGTCCTAAATTTGCATGCAGAATGAGCACTGTTGAGAATTTACCTTTTTGGGTCGTAGATGAGATTCCATTAAGATACCACTTGTGGTGGAATGACCTGGGGAGGTTAGTTAGCGTTCGGTGACCAATGCATTAGGTGGTCTCACCGGTCTTTTAAAGATTTAGCCTAGGGTCGATCTGATTGAGGCATTAATACTGTTCTGGGACCCGACACATAATATTTTCCACTTCTCGAATTTTGAGTTGACCCCTACGCTGGAGCGGATAGCCGGTTATGCAAGATATGACGGGAATCTTAGGCATCAATATCCGTTAGCCCGAGAACCATGACCCCTCACAAATTTCTGGACCTTTTGAGCATTAACCGATAAGTTAAGAATGATAATTTGGCTTAAGGTTACTGTACCTTCCACTTTCTGTACAGCCGGTAAGGGGACCCTCACGGATTCGAGGCTCCAGACACTAGTTTGTGCCCTCAAGGGAAGAAAACCAAGTGGGAGTCGCGCAGAGGTTTAGCCTTCATAGTTGCATTCTTGGGAACTCTAATATTCCCAAGAAAGGACTGACATATAGAGTTGGGACTTGCAGGGATGGTTGATTTTCTGGTCAAGAAGGCCAACGGTACTCTCGTGCCGATAATTCTCGCAGAGATCTATCGAGCTCTAACCGCTTGTCGAGCTGGTGCGAAATTTTTCGAGGGAAGTAATCTGTTATTGCAAATGTGGCTTGTGCAACATCTTTGTCATTGCCCAAGATACATGAACTGTGGGTTAACCGGACTCAGTTGCATCGAAGAGTATGAAAACAGGGTAAGTGACTATGAGCTGCCAGAGGGTACTAAGGCTTGGTTCGCTAACTACAAATCAAATTGAGTGGACTTTCAGTTGGCTTTCGGTAAATAAGTTATCTACATGTCTGCCGATGTATGCTTTCTACTATTGATGGGTCTTCGGAGTATTCAGCCTTACGCTCCACATCAAATTCTACGCCAGTTGGGAAGGTATCAAATGGTCCCTCATGATGAGGATCTGAGTACGCAGGTTATTGAGCTACGCCCAGGGGTTGCTTTTTCGGAAGAAAAG
Source organism: Nicotiana obtusifolia (assembly GCA_002018475.1). Taxonomy (NCBI): domain Eukaryota; kingdom Viridiplantae; phylum Streptophyta; class Magnoliopsida; order Solanales; family Solanaceae; genus Nicotiana; species Nicotiana obtusifolia. The sequence continues at coordinate 25,774 of MCJB01051896.1, forward strand.
GTCCACCAAATTTGGCATCAATGTAGTTTTCTAGAGCCACAAACTCAGGTGCGGGATTTATTATCCGGGGATGTAGAGTCTAACTACATGGCATGGTATGGTAAGAAAGCTCGGGTCAATCAAGAGCCGGAACGGCCCACCAAAAGGCCCCAGTCCAACATTTCACCGATGGGGCACAAGAACAGTGGGTTGGTTAGCCAATAAGACAAAATACTGGGCCACTATCAACAAATTAGAGAATCAGGTCAGAACCATTAAATTTGAAAGTGGGTTGCAAGCCGTTGAAGATGAGGGAGAAAAGAAAAGGTTAGCTCGAGAAAATGAAGCCCTCCCTGCTCAACTCCAGGAAATAAGAATAAGACGCCTGTAAGAAGTGAAAGGGATCAAAAGACCATGGACAACTTGAGGCAAAAAGTGCATGACTATGCGGTAGATCTAACAAAGGCTGAAAATAATTTAGCAAAAGCTCGGGCAAGGATGGTCTAGTTGGGGGAAGATGCAGCAGAACATACAAGGTTAGCTCGCCAGGCAAAGCAAAGTTACAAGAAGTCAAGATTATGAGGAAAGGATTAGCCGCTCTCGAAAATGAAATGGGTCAGCAGGTAAAAGACTTCAAGACGGAGAGAGAGCACTGGTATGCATTGATTAATAAACTGGAGGAGAGTGTTGATTTTGCAAAATCGAAACAATAAGGCCATGCAAGTAGTGGAAGTTCGAGAACAGCAGATTGGACGATTGCTCCAGGAGAAGGGTGCTATTAAGCTTAGAATAAAAGAAATAGCTGACTACACTGCGATGAAATGCAATGAGTGTGAGAATATGACTAGAGCTATGTTCTTTGCTTCAGTGTTGTCTTTCGCTCGCCAGGTCATGGTCGACCTAGAGTTCCTTCAGGATGAGCTTGCAATCGGGCTCGCGCCGAGACCGAATGGTTCCCCACGGCCCCCTGAATAACGTTTGTGAGTCATTTGTGTTCTTAATTGTTCAGTCATCAAGTTTGCAGTTTACTTTTTCTCGCATCGAATCTGTTTTCCTTTGTCTATTTCGAGTATGTTGTTATTTTTTTTCGAGTCTGTATGTCTTCCTTTTAAAATCAGTTGTCGGTGTTTTCGAGTCCTTGTAATGAAAAACCCCAAAAAAAGATTTTATCAATGAAATATTGAAAAACCCCACAAGTTTTCTTTGCTCTCGTTTTACATTTATTCCCCTGAACTACGTAATTGTCTGATTCATGTGGCATCATGATACATAGGCAATCCCTATCAGATGTGATCATATCCATAATTAATCTGAGCAAAAATTAACAATAAAAAAGAGAAAAAAATTGAGAGAAAATAAATAAAAAGAAAAGAAAGAAAAGAGTGACAACTACAAAAGAGGAAAACAGGGAGTGAAAAAACAAAAGGAAAAAGAGAGCGAGAAGTGGAAGAAAAGGGTACAAACATTTAAATGGCCGGGATGAAACACGTAGCCGTTGCAAACACATGGTAGAAGCGCTTTAACTGTTCAGGTGTATTGCATCCCAATGTGCGATTTCCTATCTGTTAAATGTTTCAAACTAACAAGGTTGTTGTGCGTCCCATTAAGACAGGTTTTATTCAGGTGGTTGATTCTTCTCATCCATACTCCACAAGATCTAAAGGCAAATTCCCTATGGCATCCGAAAGTCATTTACCAATCATTGATCCTGAGGATAGCCCAACATTGGTTATTCCATAACCTGAATTAGCAACTGCTGAAGAGACAAGGATATTGCGCCTCTGCATGATGGAAATTGGGACGCCTGGTCTAATGGTAGGGAACCACCAAGTGCAATTCTCGGGTTCCCTGAATTTATCCCAAGGTCGGGTGGATCTACCAATGTCCCTGGTCCAACCCTTACCTCTCATGCGGGTACCCTTCAATGCCGTCTAACGGTCCTGGCTTGCCTTTTGCGGTTCGTCCCTTGGTGCCAATTTCCACGGCACCTCCAGCATTGTTCTCTATTGCACCGGTCTTCACAACTGCACAACCAACTGTGCCCTGACCATGTTTTGAACCCCCAACATTCACTTTCCAAGGTTTGCAATTTCAGCATGTATGACTTATGTCACTCCGGACTCGTACGCCCAACAGTCGCAGTACGAGTTTTCGGCTGAACCAGAAAGAACAGTTAAAAATCCTGAGCAGGAAGAAATGGCTCAGAAAATAAAAAGCTTGGAGCAGAGCTTGAAGAACATGCAAGGCCTAAGTGGCCAAAAAGTGTCTCCTACTCGGAGTTGTGCATGTTTCCAAATGTTCATTTGCTAGTTGGTTTCAAAATACTGAAATTTGAAAAATACGATGGGCACGGAGAACTGATCGCCCATTTGAAAAGGTATTGCAATCAGGTAAGAGGGGCTGGTGGAAAGGAAGAACTTCTGATGGCCTACTTCGAAGAGAGTCTAGTGGGAATTGCTTCTGCGTGGTACATGGACCAGGAAATCGCTCACCGGCTCGTGTGGGATGACCTTGCAAGAGATTTCGTCCGCCAATTTCAATATAATGTGGATATTGCTCTAGACAGAAATTCTTTGTCTAATCTAAAGAAGAAACCTATAGAAACCTTTTGTGAGTATGCTGTTAAGCGGCGCGAGAAAGCCGCCAGGGTAAAGCCTCCAATGGACGAAGCAGAAATGGTTACGGTCTTCCTATAGGCCCAAGAGACGGACTACTTCTAGAATATGATGTCTTCTATGGGGAAGCCGTTTTCTTAAGCCATTAAAATTAGAGAGATGGTTGAGAACGGGTTGAAAACAGGACAGATATTGAGTTAAGCTTCCATTAAAGCTACATCACAAGACATCCAAATGGCTCGGGGGGTTTGGCCAGTTGCAAAAAGAGAGAGTAGGAAGCCATGATGGCTTCGAGCTCAAGGGGATCTCGCAGATCTTTTAACCAGTCTTATATGCCACCCTGAACCCCACAACATTACTACCCGCACCATGACGCTGCGTACGTCGTGGCACCGCCTCCATATGCAGTGATGAATGCACAACCCTACCTATGGCCCCAGCAAAACTACAATCAAAACGGAGCTCCACCTCCTAGAAATAACCATCCTTACCAAGCTTCATATAATTCTCGCCCACCACAAAATACACCCCAATATAATTCACGCCCCCGGGAGCCGCCCAGAAGAAACAATTTCACCCCCATCTGTGAATCCTACTCCAATTTGCTCCAGAAGTTAATCCAATTGGGTTTATTGCAACCAGTGGCTCCCAATCGGCCAAGCCCTAAATCTCCAACATACAGGGCCAATGCCAGATGTGCATACTATTCAGAGGTGGTAGGTCATGATACCGAAGATTGCTGGACCCTCAAGAGGGCGGTCGAAGACTTGATCGAAGCAAAAAGATGTGCTGAGGGAGGAGGAGGTCCTTAATGTGCAATAATCCATCGCCAGCTCACAATAACGAGCCGGTTATCGGTATGATCTAAAGAATTTGACCCAGCTGTGAAGGCCATTGTTGCCATCGCTAGTTCAGAGGCAAGACATAAAGTAGCAGCAAAACCAGCCAAAACCGAAAAGAAAGTAGCTTCGGTCCCTCAGGCCGCTGAAACAAAAGTTGGGCTGGCACCTGCCAAGAATTTGGTTCTTTATGTACCTAAGGACCCGAGAAAAGAGCAGCTTGTCCTCAACTCTCCAAAGAAGTTTTATGAAAAGAAAGTTACGTTGAATATGCCAAAAGGAACACATATGGCGCGGGGGTCGGTAATTTCACCATGGCTGTCTGAGCCCGTGGTTATTAGTCCTGCACCATAGAGTCCTTTGAAAGATCCTACCATAGTCCCCTGGAACTACAACAGAACCGTGGTTACTTACAAGGGAAAGAAATTATGGGGGAAGTGAATGAGATAACTCGGTCTGGGAGGTACTATACCCCAGACGAGCTAAGGAAATCCAAACAGAACAGGGACAAACAGATGCCACCCAAGAAACTCGTGAGCAATGAGAAGCGGAGGAGTTCTGTAAGAAGATGAAAACTTCAGAGTACTCAATAGTCGACCAACTCCGGAAGACTCCCTCCCATATCTCACTCGTCTTTTTAGTTGAGTTCAGATGAACACCAAAAAGTGCTCCTCAAAACTTTGAATGAAGCGTATGTCCCAGTTGAAACTACTGTCGAACAATTGGAAAGGATGGTCGAAAGATTTTTTGAGGTCAATAAGATCTCATTCAGCCACGATGATTTGCCTGCAGAGGGAGCTGCCCATAACAAATCCCTCCACCTGACTGTTAAATATGAGAGCTACTATGTGAAAAAGGGTGATGCTGGATGGCGGGTCTAGAGTAGATACTTGTCCTCTCTCAACGCTCTAGAGAATGGAAATCAGTACAGAAAGAGTTGGAGCCAACAATGTCTGTGTACGAGCCTTTGATGGGGTCAAGATAGACACAATTGGAGAAATTGATCTAATCTTAACTATTGGCCCCATGGACTTTGAGGTGACCTTCCAAGTCTTGGACATGGAAACCTTGTACAATTTCTTTCTTGGTACACCATGGATTCATGCTGCCGGAGCTGTTCCTTCCACTCTTCACCAGATGGTCAAGTTTGAGTATGACAATTAGGAGATCGTTGTCCATGGAGAAGATGAGCAATCTATTTACCAGGACCCCTCTGTCCCGTGTCTTGAAGCTAGGGAAGGCAGTGAGCACATTGTGTATCAAACTTTTGAAATTGTGATCGCTAACCAACTTAAAGAAGGGGCCCCACTACCTCAACCTTGTTTTTCTAATGCTTCAATCATGGTTGCCACCCAAATGATCAGAAATGGGTACAAGCCCGGAGAGGGGCTCGGAGAATCTCTGCAGGGCATTACTAAGACCATTTCCTCGGTCGTCAATAAGAAGTCTTTTGGGTTGGGTTTCCGAGCTACTGAGGCTGATTGAACATGGGCTAACAACCGCATAGAAAACGGGTGGGTCCTGTCCTAGCCCATTCCACATCTCACCCGATCATCTGTCAAACAAAAGTATGTGGAGGAAGAAGAAGAGGCCTTCATGGCTGAAGAAATTGATGATATTTGCGGAGCTTTGAAACAAATGCTATATGGGTCCCACATGGTCTAGCCAGGGAAGGCACGAGCCGTGCGGAGGTGCAGTATATGGGACCGGATTTCAAGCTCTAGAACTTGGAGGCTACCCCACTCCCTGTTAGGCGGGAATCCCGGTAGTTCATTCTTGTCATCTTTTTTGCATTACGAGTTATTTCAGGGTGTAACTTGAATGTTTTACTTTATTGTCTTATGATTCTGATGTAAACCCTCCTATCTTTCAATTCAATGAAATGGAATCAATATTTCATCGTTCATAGATGTCTCTTTTCCTTTGTTCTGATTTTGCTATTTTTCTTATTTTTTTCCTTTCAGTTCTAATAATGCGAATTTAAATAACATGACATGCTTGCCGACTTCATGCTTATATCCTAAAATGCTGTCTAACTTTGAAATAATGAATCAAGAGCCAGAATATGATGAAGATGAGGCTTTTAGGGAAATAAATCGAGAATTGTAACAATTTGAGAATAAGCCTAAGACAAACTTAAATGAAACCGAGCCAATTAATTTGGACAATTCAGAAAAGATCTAAGAAACCATGATAAGCATTCATGTTGATGAGAGAACTAGAGATGCACTGATCCAACTATTGTTTGAATTCAAAGACGTGTTTGCATGGTCTTATGATGATATGCCAGGGCTGAGTGTTGATTTGGTGGTACATAAATTGCCTACCTATCGCGGTTACCCACCCGTCCAACAGAAGCAAAGAAAGTTCAAAACTGACATAAGTGATAAGATCAAGGAAGAAGTTACCAAACAATTGAAAGCTGGTGTGATTCGAGTGGTCCGACACACCACATGGCTGGCTAATGTGGTACCGGTGCCAAAGAAAGAAGGAAAACCCGAGTTTGTGTTGATTATCAGGATTTGAACAAGGTGACTCCCAAGGACAACTTTTCATTGCCAAACATCCACATTCTCGTTGACAATCGTGATAAACACGAGATACAGTTTTTCGTGGATTGTTATGCTGGGTATCACCAGGTTCTGATGGACGAAAAAGATATAGAAAAGGCTGCTTTTACTGCACCTTGGGGCAATTACTGTTACAGGTTCATGCCGTTTGGTCTGAAAAATGCTGGGGCAACCTTTATGAGAGCAATGAATACCATCTTCCATGACATGATGCATTAGGATATTGAGGTATATGTGGACGATGTGATCATTAAATCCAGAATGCAAGAAGACCATGTGCGAGATCTGAGGAATTTCTTGAGCGTCTAGGCTGGTACGACTTGAAATCAAACCTGCTAAATGTGCATTCGTAGTTCTCTTTGGGAAACTCCTCGGGTTTATAGTCAGTCGGAGGGGTATCAAATTAGACCCGACAAAGATAAAGTTTATTCGAGATTTGCCACCTCCGAAGAGCAAGAAAGAGGTCACGAGTCTGCTAGGGAGATTGAATTACATCAGCAAATTCATCGCTCAGCTTACTACAACTTGTGAGCCCATATTCAAGATGTTAAAAAAGACGCGACAATCAAATGGACAGATGAGTGTCAAGAAACTTTTGATAAAATCAAAGAATGTATGTCAAATCCACCGGTGTTGGTTTCGCTCGAACCAGGAAGACCTTTGTTCTTATATCTAACGGTCTTGGAAAATTCTTTCAGCTGTGTCCTGAGGAAACACAATGTAACCGGGAAAAGAGAGCAAGCCATATATTATCTGAGCAAGAAGTTCACCAGTTATGAAGCCAAGTAGACTTTGTGGGAAAGAACTTGTTGCGCCCTAACTTAGGTCGCCCAAAAGCTGAGACACTACTTGCTGACCTACACAACGTACCTCATAACTAGAATGGATCCTTTGAAGTATATATTCCAGAAGCCAATGCCCACCAGAAAGTTAGCAAAGTGACAGATCCTGCTCACCAAGTTTGACATTGTCTATGTCACTCGCACAGTGATGAAAGCTCAAGCCTTGGTGGATAGTCTAGCTGAGAATCCGGTCGATGATGAATACCAATCATTAAGCACTTATTTTCCAGACGAGGAAGTAAACTCGGTTGAAGTGATTCCAAAGAACATCAATGCCTAGAAAATGTTCTTTGATGGAGTTGTAAATACCAAAGGCGCAGGGATTGGGGCAATTCTGATCTCACCTATAGGTCAACACTATCCGGCCACAACTCGACTTCGGTTCTTTTGCACAAACAACACTACTGAGTATGAAGCCTGCATCATGGGTATGAACACGGCGGTTGATCTGGATGTACAAAGTTATTAATCATGTGTGATTCTGATTTAATTATCTAGCAAGCCAAGGTGAATGGAAAACTCGAGACATCAAACTCATCCCGTACAGGCAACATATGGAATACCTCAGTAAACGGTTTAAGTCCGTCGAGTTCAAGTACATTCCTCGATTCCACAATGAGCTAGCAGATGCACTAGCTACTTTTGCCTCAATGCTATCGTACCCGAGTAATGTTCATATTGACCCTTTAGAAATTTAGGTTTGAGAGAGGCATGGCTATTATAAAGCAATTGAAATGGATCCAGATGGTGAGCCATGGTATCATGATATCAAAAGGTTCTTGAAAACGAAAGAATTCCCGAGCAGGCCAGTGGAGATCAAAAAAGAACTATCAGAAGGCTTGCAAGCAGTTTCCTTTTGAGTGGGGAGATCCTGTACAAAAGAACTCCAGATCTGAATCTGTTGAGGTGCGTAGATTCTTAAGAATCTGAAAGGATCATGAGCGAAGTGCATTCGGGAGTATATGGGCCTCACATGAACGGGTATGTCCTTGCAACGAAAATCCTCTGGGAAGGTTACAATTGGATGACCATGGAAAAGAATTGTTTCAGTTTTGTCCGAAAATGCCATTAGTGCCAAATACACAATACACCGCCTTCAGAGTTACATCCTAATTCAGCACCGTGGCCGTTTGTTGCCTGGGGCATGGATGTTATTAGGGAAATCAAGCCGAAAGCTTCAAATGGGCATAGATTCATCTTGGTTGCCATTGATTATTTCACAAAGCGGGTTGAAGCAGTCACTTTCAAAGCCGTCACTAAGAAAGCAGTGGTGGACTTCGTGCATTCCAACATTATTTGTTTTTTTGGTAATCCTAAAATCATCATCAAGGACAATGCTGCAAATCTGAACAGCCACTTGATGAGGGAGGTATGCGAACAATTTAAGATTACACATCGTAATTCTACCCCTTATCGGCCCAAAGCTAACGGCGTTGAAGCTGCAAACAAGAACATTAAAAAGATTCTCTGGAAAATGATTCAGGGTTCCAGGCAGTGGCATGAAAATTTGTCTTTTGCACTATTGGGATATCGTACAACCGTGTGCACATCAGTTGGGGCCACTCCCTACTTATTGGTTTATGGAACTGAAGTCGTATACCTGTAGAAGTGTTACAACCCGTAATTTCATACGTTAGAATACGCTGCGAGATAGTCTACATATAAGAGTCTAAGAACCCGGAAAATAGTTCAAAAAGCCAAGAAAAGAGCAAAGGTGTCGCGGAGTTGAATATGCTACCGTAAAACACAAAGGCGGACCGCATATCCAACACCAAGATCGCAAACTGAGACAGATTTCTGGGCAGAAATTTGTGTCAAAAATGCGGTCAGTATGCGACCGCATAATGCAAATGCGGACCGGAAATGTGACATCCTCCATCGCAGAATGGAACAGAGTTCAGGGTTGAAATCAGCGTCAGAAATGCGACCAGAATGCGGTCGCATGGTTGAAAATGCGAACTGCAAATCTGACTCTTCTGCATCGCATAATGTAGCAGATTTCTGGGTTGAGATTTGCGACCAAAATGCGAATCGCATGTCGTGTTTGCGGCAGAAATGCGATCGCAAACCTGAAAATGTCAGACACGTGTCACTTATTGACAGGCCTATAAAAGGGGTCCAACCCAGTTCTTTCTTCACTTTTTTGAACTCAAACTCAGTAGAAGGACCACCAACAACCCCTCTCACAGTCCCATACGATCTCTAAACAATTTCTTCCCCTTCCAAGCTCTAAATTGAAGAAGAATCTAGAAATTGAAGAACCAAAGAAAAACCTTAGCTGAGTCTCCTCCTTCTGCGAGCCCTAAGTGAGAGTGAGACTTAGAAATTGAAGAATCAAGGGAAAAGGCTAGATAATCCACATGCAAGGTAAGTTATTACTCCCTTTCATGCAACCTTCTCTTGGGAATTCATGATATGTTGTTCCATGCATGTAAGTATTCATGGGAGGGTGATTGGAAACCATGAATTCAAGATAATTGCTGCTAAATGGAATGGGTTATGGTTATTTTGGGTTGTAGATGAGCTGCATGTGTTATAACTATGTTTGATAAGATTTAGAGGAGGAAGGGTGTGGAGAAGCACCATGCAAATCTGGGGATTATGATTAATGATAGCTATGACGTTTAGTGAGTAACAGTTGAATTGTTCTTTAATTGTAGACTAAGGAATCGTAGCAATTGCGTAGCTTGAGAACTGGTGCAGTATATACCAGGTATGTAAGACTATACTGTTCTTTCTTTTGCACGACTCCTATTGAATATAATGCAACGAACGAGCCCTAAAAGAATACTCTATTCTTAGAAGCTAGGGTTGCTTATATTGTTTCCCTCTTATGGAAGAATTGCTCTTGTTCTTACGATATCAATGTTGTGGGTATTTCCTGAGTCTTATAAGGTTCATGATAAAGAGATATTCTTAATTACGTGAAAAGAGGATAACAATCGTGTGTCACTCGAAAAGGCTTAGAACATATTTTCATAAGTTGAGCATGTATTATATATATGTGTAATCTAATTCCCTTGACCGAGCCTAATGAGGGCCGGGTATGTTGTGACCGAGCCCTATGAGGGCCGGGTATGTTGTGTCCGAGCCTAATACGGCCGGGTATGCTATGATGATGATGACGAGCCCACAGAGGCATATGTAAATGTACAAAGATGATGACGAGCCCACAGAGGCGTATGTAAATGTATAAGATAATGACTATGTAAACGTATATGATAACGATAAATGTATATGAAAATAATAAGCCCACAGAGGCGTATGTAAATGTATATGAAAATGGTAAGGCCACGAAGGTTATGTATAAGATGATGATAATGATAATGAACATTTGTATGATGATGTTAGAAAGGTTATGTATATATGCATAAGCATACGAGCATGCCATGGTTAGCCGCCCTCAGAGGCGTTCAGATGGTACAGGTTATATGTTTCCTATCCTGACTTATATCATTGCTCTATGTTATGCTTTCCCGTCCTACATACTTAGTACCTTATCCGTACTGACGTCCTTTATTTGTGGACGCTGCATGTCGTGCTGCAGGTCCTGATAGACTGATAGACGTAGCTCCCCCACCGCAGTAGGCTATCCAGTTCAGCAGATATTGGCAAGATTCATCCTTTGGACTTGCTATAGCCTTGGTATGCATTTTGGGCGTGTCGGGGTCCTGTTCCGACACAGGTTGTATGATGTATGTTTCAGTAGAGGCTCATAGACAAGTGTCGGTTTATGTACATGTACAGACAAGTATTGAGTTATGTTTAGACAATGGGATGACTTATGTACAGCTGAATTGCCTTGTCGTCAAGCGTATATATTCTGTTGTATAGCTTTTGCACAATGGCCGTGTTGGCCGTGGTATGTTGTATATGTATGCCTACGTCATGATGCAGTGTTTCTGTGGATATATGTGTATAAAATATGTTGTTATCGGAAGGTTCGAGTTGATTATTATCATTGTTGTTATGTTTGCGGGCATTCACCGGCCTTCTAGATAATAAAGAAAGTAAGATAGCAGATATGAAGGGTACGCCGGCACTCTGCGAGCAGGGTCCGGTGCCATGTCGCGGCCCTCCGGTTGGGTTATGACAAGAAGTCGAGATTCCCTCTCTTCAAATCATTGTTGAAGCCGAGATCGAGGATGATGAATGGGTCAAAACCCGTTTGGAACAATTGACTATGATTGATGAAAAGCGACTGGCCGCAGTTTCCACGGGCAGTTGTACCAAGAAACAATGGTTCGTGCCTACAACAAGAAAGTGCGGCCTATAAAATTCGAAGTGGGGCAACTCATTCTGAGACGTATTCTCCCACATCATGAAAAAGCCAAAGGGAAATTTGCTCCAAGTTGGAAAGGTCCATACATTGTATCAAAAGTGCTGCCAATGGGAGCTCTTTATTTGGGAGACATCGAAGGAAATGTCCCCGAGATAGATGTCAATGCAGATGCGGTTAAAAGGTATTATGTTTGACCCTTTTTCACAGCATTAACATTCTCTGTTTGAGATGATGAAGGATGTCTTTCTCGCTACCTAAACACTGTCAATCCGTTGCAAACCTTTTGAGCCGGTTCTCTTTCTTTGATTGCCCTCTTTGGAACCTGAAAGTTAGTATTGAAAAGAAAAAGAAGAAGAAAAAAAGAGAAAACAAAGAAAAGAAAAACAAAAACAAAATCAAAAGCAAGGTTCATGTAATTGAACTATGTTCGACTTGATTTTCCGAAAGGATACGCAGGTAGCCTCTCTCTGGGATTCAGTCACACCAAAACAAAAATCCACATTTCCCCAAAAGTAAAAACTGGGGCAGATGTTACAATGGTTCGGCAATGGTTCCAAAGTTGTAATTCAATCCAAATTCTTTTTACCTTAATCATTTTCAAGTCCTTCCGACCAATCGACGAGAATGTTCAGGATTTGGAGGATACAGTTACTTGGATCTGATACAACCAAATGAAAGAAATAAAATCAGAGAGTCTTGTTGGTGGAAAACCTCACGGGCACCATAAGGCGATGATGAGTAGAGAAATTTAAAAATAAGAGAGACTTATTTGTGAAAACCCGCAAAGGACACTATAAAGCGATGGTGAGAAGAGAAATGAGAGAGGTCAGCTGGTGAAAACTTGAAAAGGCCACTACTGATCGGAAATAGGATCCTCATAGCCATAGCATCAACACAGTCTTGGGAAAGGTTTCTCGGTTTCAAGCCAAAAGTTGTGACGAGTTTCTGAGAGTCAGACGGTTTACACAGATCAGGCATCCAATCCAAAAAGCATGTCATGTTCATTGAAGTCTGCATGTACTCCCAGATAAGTTCGTCTTTCTATTCTCGGAAGAGACACCTCTTGTTTAAACGCATTCTCCATTGCATTGCTTGATTTTCTGTGAATCCCTTTTGGTCTAACTTTGTTACAAAATAAGGCAAAGAAGAGATGGCAAGATTTATTTACAGGGCTCTCATTCGACACAAGCTGAAATCCAAAAGGCACCCAGCCTCGGCAGGGGCATCAAATCGACCCCGACTGGCCATGGTGGCTGATGCTTCGAAATCAAAAAGTCTTGAAAGAAGGAAATCAAATTGAAGCTCCTACAAGGGAAAAATGAAGTTTGAAAATGTTAGGTCCCACGCGACTAACCGTTTTGCAAAGTTTGAAAAGCCAAAGGTTTCCAAATGCTCTAAAATTGGAAATTTGAAGAAAGAAGTCAAAAGAAATTTGGAAAGGTTAAGTCCCATGCGACTAGCCGTCGTGGCAAAGTTTGAAAGGCCATAAATGCAATCGGTATCCAGGAAACAATCAGTTGCAGTTAAAATCATCATCAAAAGAAGATAGGCCGAGATCAAGTGACTGAAAAACTCAAGACCACAAAACCAACCACTGTTTCAAACTAACAATTGTTCTTTGTTTGAAAAACAGGAAACAAGTGCAATCTAAAAGCAACATTGCAAGAAGCAGGTGCAACCAAAAGAAACTAAGCTGGGACTAGAAACAGCTCCGTCGCAACAACTCCAAAAAGGAAAGTCTTCTCCAAATTCTTTCCCTCTTTTTACTCATTCTCTAAATAAAAAGAAGAAAGAAAAGAAAGAAAATTCAAAATCATGGTGGTATAGGGTACACCAACCCTTAGTTGCATTTTCCAACATAAGGTAAACCATTCCCTAGTTGATGATATTTTAGACATAGGGTACACCACTCCCTAGTCTCCTTACCAGTATAGGATACACCAATCCCTAGCTGTGTTTTCCAACATAGGGTACACCACTCCCTAGTTGTTTGAACGGAAATGCAGACACCACTCCCTAATATCTTTCCTAGACATAGGTTACACCGCTCCCTAGTCTCCTTACCAGTATAGGGTACACCAACCCCTAGCTCTGTTTGCCAACATAGGGTACACCGCTCCCTAGTTGATTGATCTTAAGTGCAGGGTACACCACTCCCAGATATCTTTCTTAGACATAGGGTACACCACTCCCTAGTCTCCTACCAGTATAGGGTATACTAATTCCTAGCTTTATTTTCCAACATAGGGTACACCATTCCCTAGTTGAGTTGAGATGAAATGCAGGGTACACCACTCCCTGAGATCTTTCCTAGACATAGGGTACAACACTCCCTAGTCTCCTTACCAGTATAGGGTACACCAATCCCTAGCTGTGTTTCCAACATAGGATACACCACTCCCTAATTGATGATATTTTTAGACATAAGGTACACCACTCCCTAGTCTCTTCACTAGTATAGGGTACACCAATACCTAGCTGTGTTTTTTAATATAGGGTACACCACTCCCTAGTTGAGTTGAGCTTAAACACAGGGTACACCACTCCCTGATATCATTACCAATTGATCGTAAATGCAGGGTACACCATTCTCTGATATCATTATTATTGATAGAGTTAAAACGCAGGGTACACCACTCCTTGATATCATTCTTTTAGACATAGGGTACACAACTCCCTAGTCTCATACCAGTATAGGGTATACCAATCTCTGGCTGTGTTTTCCAACATATGGTACATCACTCCCTAGTTGATTTGATCTTAAATGCAGGGTACACCACTTCCTGATATCCTTATTGACATAGCTTAAATTCGAGGTACACCACTCCCTGATATCATTACTGTTTGATTGAGCTTAAATACAGGGTACACCACTACTTGGTATCATTATTGTTTGACGGAGCTGAAATGCAGCGTACACCACTCCCTGATATCATTCCAAATATAGGGTATGCCATTCCCTAGTTTTTATCAGTATAGGGTACACCAATCCCTAGTTCTGTTTTTCGAAATAGGGTATACCACTCCCTAGTTGATTTGATCTTAAGTGCAGGGTACCCCACTCCCTGTTATCTTTGTTAATATAGGGTACACCATTCCCTCGTCGCATTTTCCCGACCTAAGGTACACCAATCCTAAGTTGGGACATCATTTTGGCAATAAGGAAACACCATCTCCAAAAAACAAAAAAAAGAATCATGATCTCTTCCGGGTACTCCATTTCGGACACTTTTCGCTTTTAATGAAGAAGTAGTTTAGAATTTTGTTACAATAACTCACGAAATTTTCCTAGTCAAAACTGGGGAAAAATTTTTTCACTCGTTTGTTTGTTTTGGTGTTTGAGCAGGTTTTTCCTCGAGGCACAGGGTTCGAGATAACCAAAAGAAGAAGTCTCAATCCAGAATAAAGAAAAGAAAAGAAAAGAAAAGTGAATCAAAAATAAAGAAGTGAATGAAAAAATGTGAATTGCTCAAGACATGACTGAAGTCACGAGCATAGCATTTCCCGTTTTGATTAGAAAATACATAGAAGAAGAAACTAGCACCTGCAACTAACAGGCATCAAGGTTCAGATCAGAGTTCGCGTGAAGGATCAGTCAAGACTCAAGATCAAGTTCAAAGACTTATAGATAGGAATCTTGTAACTCATAGCCGATAGGTTTGCTTAGTTTCTTTTAATTTTGATTTCGGTGTAATAAGGAGTTCAGCAAGCAATAACAACAGCAACAGTAGTGAAATCACAGCTTTCCGGCAATCCCAGCTACCAGAACTTCCAAAACTACACTAACCTGATTCTTTTGTAGCCAAGGATATGTAGGCAACCTCGGAAGCAAAGTTCGGTCAAACTTTTTCAAAATGCTTCCCATGGAGTGTCAAACTGGCAATAATTGCTCGTAATTGCTCACTTTATGTCACGATCCTAACCCCGAACCCGGTCGTGATGGCGCTTCTTGTGAAGACAAGGCCAGCCAATTCGAACTAAACCTCATTTTAAGCAGTTAATTTAACAAGTAAACAATATAAGAAAAATTTAATAACAGTAATTTGCGAAAATATAGCTAACCATCCTGACAACAGCCCGAAACCCGGGTGTCACCAAGACATGAGCAACTATGGATCCTACTACCAGTTGATATATATACAACATTTGGCACAATTGTTTGAAGAGTATGGAAATAGGAAATAATAGAGATACGAGGCTACGGACGCCGACAGCTACCTCGTAGTCTCTAAATCACCGCCCTGACAGGAGTAGTCAATACCTCGGAGCGGAACCAATAACGCCTGAATCTGCACACACGGTGCAGGGAGTAATGTGAGAACTTCCAACTCAGTGAGTAATGCATATAAATAATGACTGAAAGTAAGAAAATACACAAAGCACAAGGCATTCTATAATGAAGCATTTAAAACATCGTTCGCAACAGGAAATCAGTGAGAAATCCAAGTCAAATCTCTTTTCAACAGGTAAAACACATGAAATCTTTTTTTTGGTAAATAATATAAAGTAAAACATCGCCCCTCGGGCTCAGTATCATTTAAGAACACGCCCCTCAGGCATAATATCACATGGTACAACATCAGCCCCTCGGGCATATCACATGGTACAACATCAACCCCCCGGGCATATCACATGGTACAACATCAGCACCTTGGGCATATCACATCACAATATCAGCCCCTCGGGCTATATTTCACATCACAATGGGTACCCGCGCTCACTGGGGGTGTACAGACTTCGGGAGGGGCCCCTTACGGCCCAAGCGCTATATTATATCTCGTGGCGGCGTGCCACCCGCTCCCACTTACATCATATCTCGTGGCGGCGTGCCACCCGCTCCCACTTACATCATATCTTGTGGCGGCGTGCCACCCGCTCTCACTCACATCATATCTCGTGGCGACGTGCCACCCGTTCCCATTTACATCATATAGAATATCATTTAAACCTCAAAACTGAGTAAAAGTGGCTGAGTTATAAAACAATGGTAATCAATACAACTGAGCTCAAGTAATGCATCAAAACAGTGAGGAAACAGTGATAAATACCCCCGAAGGGTTTAAAATAATCGGCACGAAGCCCAAATATGGTAATCAGCCCAAACCAAGATGATAACAAGTAAGTTTCAATCAATTGCGTAGTAAAATCATCAATCGAGATGGACTAAGTCACAATCCCCAGTAGTAAATGACCCCACGCTCATTATCGAGCACGTGCCTCACCTCAATATAGCACTACGATGTGCAAGTCCGGGGTTTCAAACCCTCAGAATATTATTTACAATCACTACTCACCTCGAACCGGCTAAATCCCTAGCCCGCGACGCCTTTGCCCTTTGAATTGGCCTCCATGCGCGTCGAATCTATCCAAAATTAGAATGAATACGTCACACTATGCTGAGGGAACAAAGCCCAAGCAAAACAATCAAAAAATATCAAGAAATTCTGAAATTAGAAAAACCTGAACCCCGGGCCCACTTCTCGAAGTTCAAAAAATTTCACCTCAACGGGTTCCTTATCTCCCCACGAGTTCAACCATACAAAATTTTATCGAATTCCGACATCGGATCGACTTCCAAATCTAAATCCTAAACTTGAGGATTTTCCACAAAATTTCCAACTTAAATCACCAATTACATACTAGAATAGCAATAAATTTGGGTAATTTGACCAAGATTGAGTTAGGAGTACTTATCCCGATGTTTCCCTTGAAAATATCCCTAAAATCCCATCAAGATTAGCTGCAATCCGAGCTCTATAGCTCCATTTATGTTTAAGATGGCCAAAATCCCCTCTTTCAAGAATTTGTCCAAGAAAGTCTCCTTTGGATATGTTCTCAAGGCTGATTTTGCTGTGATTTAAGGTGTTTTGGAGATGGTTCTCTTAGTTGGTAACGACAATGGATTTTGCATGGCTAATGGATACTGGTTTCTTATTTACAAAGGGTCGAAAATCGAGACAAAAATGCCCCTGTCAGGCTTAAAATGCGATCGCATATCTGTCGCATAACAGATATGCTGTCCGCATATTTGATGCGACCTTCGCAAAGGTAACCCTAGCCTTCACTGCAATTCAGCACGAAGCATGGTTTGCGGTCCGCATGTCAAAAATGCGACCGCATTTTTGACCGCATTTTCGACATTGATTTTTGTCCAGAAATCTGCCTCGGTCTGCAGTCTCAATGTGCAAAATATGCGGTCCGCATGTTAGAAATGCGACCGCATTTCACACCGCATTTCTGACCTGGATCTTGCCCAGAAGTCTGTCTGGGTATGCGATCTCATTGCTCAATATGCGGTCCGCATTTGAGGAATGCGACCGCATTCCTGGCTCTGGTTTTCTGCAACTTTTCTTTCCAACGATGAAATAGTCCGTTTAACCACCCAGAACTCAACCGAGGCCACTAGGACCTCAACCAAACATGCCAACATATCCCATAACATCATTCAAACTTGTTCCAACCTTCGGAACGCTCAAAACAACATACCAATATCAAATTCGCGTCGGATTCAAGTCTAAGAGTTCCATAATCTTCTAAATCGCTCTTTTGATCTAAACCCAACCAAACAACGTCCGAATGACCTGATATTTTGCACACACTTCCCAAATGACATATCGAAGCTACAACAACTGTCGGAATTCCATTCCAAGCCTCGGATCAAAATTTCGCCTAACCATCGGAAATCGCCAAAATTCTAACTTCACCAATTGAAGCCTAACTCTACACGGACCTCCAAAACCAATTTCAATCACACTCCTAAGTCATAAATCACCTACCGAAACTAATCAAACCATCGGAACTCACATCCGAGCCCTCTAACTCATAAGTCAACATTCGGTTGACTTTTAAAACTTAAACCTTCTTGAAAGAGACTAAGTGTCTCATTTCTTACCAAATCCACTCCGCACTCAAATTACTCAACTTGATTACATAAAACATGGCTAACGAAGCATAAT
Organism: Nicotiana obtusifolia; assembly: GCA_002018475.1. NCBI lineage: Eukaryota > Viridiplantae > Streptophyta > Magnoliopsida > Solanales > Solanaceae > Nicotiana > Nicotiana obtusifolia. The sequence goes on from MCJB01051896.1 coordinate 43,857, forward strand.
AAGGCAGAAACGGGGTAAACAGAGCGGTAACTCATGAGACGACTGGCCGGGTCGTCACACTTTATCTTTTTCCAAAAATGCTTCATGTTTTTGAGCAAAGAGGGGCAACTGTGAACACGTAATTTTTGACCTACGAAAAATACTCCTACAAAATCCAAAAAAATAGTTTTCTAGTTATTTTTTTTAAATTTGTATAGAATTACTAGGAATTTCTCTTTATTTGTTTGTGTCACGACCCAAAACCCACCATAGGCCGTGATGATGCCTAACGTCATCGTTAGGCAAGCCAACGGTGAACTATCACATAAATTGTTCATTTTTATTACTTTCGAAATCATAAACTTTTATCAAGTAAGGAAATTTACACCTTTAGAATTCATGGATACATACATAATTAGTATTGCATAAAATGAAAGGTGATGCTAATATGCAAGTCCGTAAGCATCAACTAGAATATCCCTAAAACCCGATGCCACAAGTGCATGAGCATTTACTAAGGAGTACAACAAGAATACAACATCTGTCTGGAATGTAAATAAGACAGGATAAAGTAAATAGTACAACGGAGACTCTGTGGCCTGTAATACATAGCCTGGAATGTAGCTCAACATAAAGTCTCCTCAGTAGTTGCGCCAACGCGCCCAGATGTCCACCAAATGGACCTGTCAGATCCTGCACATTCAGTGCAAAAGTGTAGCACGAGTAGGTAAACCAACACGTACCCAGTAAATATCTAGCCTAACCCCGGAGAAGTAGTGACGAGGGGCCGACATCGACACTTACTAAAGATCCAATAAAGCAGTATGCTAAATCCTAAACAGATATGAAGCACAACAGTAATAGTAAGATAAAACGGTAACCAACATAATCTTTCAAAATTTCTTTTAAACGATATAAATTTCTCAATCTCGTATTCTATCTCAACAGCTCGGAATATGTCAAGTGTCAATATCAAATGAATAAGGAATACCATATGAAATGCCAGGCATTAGTGGACGGATAATCTCGTGAATATTCAGACTGCTAACGATATAATGCATGATTATGCCGAGGTCGTACGACCCGATCCAGAATAATGTGTACACTGCCGAGGGTCGAACGGCACAAATCCTAGATGCATCTATTATACTGCTGAGGCATTCGGCCCACTCCACAAGAAAGGAAGAAACTTATTGAATCACGAGGCACGTGCTTACAACACAGATACAGGTGCATAATAGTAAATATACCCCTTTATGTTTATCAAATGTCTTGGCAACAACTCAAGGTGATAAATCTCGGCCTTTGATATATATATATATATATGGGGCCTGCTGCGGTGTGCAACTCGATCCCGTAAATATCCTCACAGCTGGGTGAACATGACTAACTATGCAATTTAAAATTTTAAAATAATTAATTCAACAGCATTTTTCACCCATGTGGGTCCCAAAATATCGGCACGTAGCTTAATCATGATCTTTAATACGAGTCTCAGCTTAATTTCTCTAACACATAGATGATATGTGGATAATGACATCATTATTTGATTATGCAACTCCACGGAATCAATTAAGCCGCAATTTCTATGGTGCACGCCCCCACGCCCGTCACCTAGCATATGCGTCACCTCCAAACAAATCACATAACACGTATACTCAGTGCTCATACTCTCAGTTCCAAGTTTAGAAACGTTATTTACCTCGAACAAGCCTAATCCAATGCCGAGCAAGCTAAACAATGCTCTGGAAATTTCACTCCGTGCATATCAACCTCTGAACGCCTTCCTATCTCCTCAATTCAAGCAAACGATCCGAAACTAGTCAAACAATATACAAATTGATCAAAATATACTCCAATACTTACACTTTAACAATTTATAAAAATTCCTAATTCCGCTCGAAAAGTCAACCAAAAGTCAATAGTGGGGCCCACATATCGGAATCCGACAAAACACACAAAATATGATAATCCATTCAATTTTGAGTCCAACCATACTAGTTTCACTCAAATCCGACTCCGAATCGACATTCAGATCTAGAAAATTCGTTTTATGAAACTATAAATAGTTCCTCCGTTTTCTCTTTAAAAATCAGTAATCCAATATCGAAAATGAAGATTAATTCATGAAATATAATCACATGTGAGTCAAGAATACTTACCCCAAGTCGTGTGGTGAAATTTCTCTCCAATGCCGCCCAAACCGAGCTCCAAAATCCCAAAAATGAGAAAAACCTCAAAACCCACGATTTTATCTTCTGTCCAAGCCTCTTCGCACCTGCGACAACAGTAGTCGCTTCTGTAGCGTCGCTGCTGCGACTAAGAGGCCGCTTCTGCAGAGACCACTTGCCAGCCAACCCCTCACACCTGCAGAAACATTGTCCGCTTCTGTGACATCGTAGGTGCGAGTCCTGTTTCGCTCCTGCGCCAAGTCTCACTTCTGCACCTTCGCGCCGCTTCTGCGCCTTCGCAGGTGCGCCAAAAAAACACGCACCTGCATTCCTCCCAAACTCTGCCCCATTTACGCACCTGCGTCCACTGTCCGCACCTGCGGGCACCACACCTGCGCCTAAATCTCCACAGGTGGGATTTCACTAGATCCTGCCACGAACCAGCCTTAATCAAAATGATCTAAAACGATCCAACCTCGTTCGAAACTCATCCGAGCCACTCGGGACCTCGTTTGAATATACCAAGAAGTCCCATAATATAATATGGACTTACTTGAGGCCTCAAATCACGCATAACAACATCAAAACGACGAATCACACTTCAATTAAACTTAAAGAACTTTAAATTTTCAACTTCCAAATCTCGTGGAGAAACATATCAAATCAATCCGGAATAAACTCAAATTTTGCATACAAGTCATAAAAATTTCCAGTCAAAGTATTTTCAGAACCACAATCCAAATTCAATATCATCAAAGTCAACTTCCGGTCAAACTTATGAACATTTCAAACCTTCAAATTTCCAACTTCCGCCGATTGGTGTCGAAACTTTCTAGAAATATCCAAATGAAATTCCAGGCATACGTCCAAGTCCAAAATCACCATACGGACCTAACAGAATCATCAAAACTTCGATCCGAGGTCGAATACTAAGAAGTCAATCTTGGTAAACTCTTTCAGCTTAAAGCTTCAAACATGAATGTCATCCTTCCAAACAATTCTAAAATACCTGAAAACCAAAATCGACGATTCACACACATCATAATACATCATATAAAGCTATTCAAGACTTCAAATAGTTGAAAAGAGCGTAAATGCCCAAAACGACCGGTCGAGTCGTTACATTTTTCCCCACTTAAACATACGTTCGTCCTCGAACATGCCAAGAGTTATTCCTAAGCCTTCAAATAACTGTTCCACCTTACCACGAATATATCCAGGGGTGATCCTACGTCACTCTATTCCATATAGGCCTGACTACACAATGTTGCTGAAGGTCATCACTTCAACCTTAGATTGTAAACCTTAGAACCCAATTTCCAACATCTAGAATTTTTTACAAGATCCGAATCTCGCATCTACACACTGTATAAGTCTGAACAAGCTGTATTAAGCCTTAACCATAACCCCAGATGTAATCACGTAACATATGTAACAACCCATGCGGTCGTTTTGAGTATTACAACCCTGTTTCCCCATTTACCGAATATTTTATGCTCAATTATGATTATGTAATTTGTCGGGGAAGTTTTGGAATAAGTTGGAACACTTAGTTACAAGTAGTTGACCGAATGTTGACTTATGTGTAAACGATTCCGAAATAGAGTTTTGATGATTCCAATAGCTCCATAAAGTAATTTTGGACTTAGGAGTGTGTCCGGATATTTATTTGGAAGTTCATAGTTGATTTTGGCTTGAAATGGCGAAAGTTGAAAATAGAAGGTTTGAAGTTTGACTGAGAGTTGACTTTGTGGTTAACGGGCTTGGATTTCAGTTTTAGAAATTTTAATAGGTCTATTATGTTATTTATGACTTGTGTGCAGAATTTCAGGTCAATCGGACTTGATTTGATAGGTTTCAGCATCGAATATAGAAGTTGAAATTCGTTAGTTTTGATTAGACTTGAATTGGGGTGTGATTCATATTTTTTGTGTTGTTTAATGTGATTTGAGGCCTCGACTAAGTTTGTATGATATTTTAGGACTAGTTGGTGTAATTGGTTGAGGTCCCGAGGGCCTCAGGTGGATTTCAGATGGTTAACGGATCAAAAATTGGACTTGGAGCAATTCTGGAAATTTTCCAGTTCTGGTGCGATCGCACCTGCGATGGAATTAGCTGCAGGTGTGCGACGGCAGAAACGACAATGTGGTCGCAGAAGCAGACTTGGCTGAGTGAGGCAATGGTCACAGGTGCGGGTAGGTGGTCCGTAGAAGTGGAGTCGTACCTGCGAAGAGCTGATCGTAGAAGTGAAAATGGTGAGAGAGCTGGGCAGCGCAGGTGCAAAAGTTTTTTCCACAGATGCGGAGTCACATCTGAGCTTTGTGAGGACACGTACTACTGGAAACTAAATTTCTATCATGCGAATTTGTTGATTTCGGAAATTAAATTTCTGTTATTCTAGTCTCTCACTGATGGTGAGGACATGTACTACCGGATCGGACGGTCAGCCACTAGTGCCACCAGTTAGGGCCACGAAAGGTCGGGGCCGTGGTAGAGGCTGGGACCGTGGTAGAGGCTGAGGTGTAGCTCGTACAGCAGTTAGAGCAGCACCTGTAGAACCACCAGTTGCTCCAGCTCAGGAGCAGGTTCCAGATATAGTTGAGCAGGCGGATCCAGCTCAAGCGCCAGTTATGCCTATTGTGATTCCAGGACTTTAGGAGGCTTTGGCCCAGATATTGACTGTTTGCACTGGCCTTGATCAAGTGGTTTCGGCTTAAGCCGCACCAGCCACTTCTCAGGCCCGGGGAGGTACTCGTACCCCTGTCGCCCGTACTCCAGAGCAGGTAATGCAGGGACTTCAGATACCAGTGGCACTACCAGTCCAGCCGGTTGCAGCTGCTCAGGCACATGTGAGTCTTATTATGAATGATGAGGAGCAAAAGAGACTAGAGAGGTTTGGGAGGCTCAAGCCTCCATCATTCAGTGGGGTGAGTCAGAGGATGCTAAGGGTTTCTTCGATAGATGCCAGCGTATCCTTTGCATAATGGGTATTCTGAAGACCAGTGGGGTCTCATTTACTACTTTTCAGCTGATCGGGGCAGCCTTCAGATGGTAGGAGACTTATGAGATGAGCAGACCAGCAGGTGCAGCACCACTTTCATGACATGAGTTCTCCGTATTATTCCTGGAGAAGTTTGTGCCACAAATCCGCAGAGAGGAGCTGCATAGGCAGTTTGAGCATCTACGTCAGGAGGACCTGTCCGTGACTTAGAACGAGATGAGGTTTTCAGAATTGGCTCGTCATGCAGTTTGGTTGGTTCCTATGAGGGAGAGAATAAGGAGGTTCATTAATGGTCTCAACCAGCAGTTTTGTTTTGTTATGACTTTAGGGGATGTAGCGGGTTCTAAATTCGACGAAGTGGTTTATAGTTCGGCAGCTAGAGATGGTCCGTGTTCAAGAACGTGAGGAGAGGGAGGCCAAGAGGCCTCGCTGTCCGGGTAATTCTAGTGGTGTTCCTTCTGGGGGACAGTCCTACAATAGCTGGGGTCGTCCTTTTATAGGCCCGCTCAGACAACTCGTCCATCTCATCATGGTTCATCAGTTAGCCACGGTTCTTACAGTGCTCGCTTATGCCAGTCTTCATTCAGTGCACTACCAGCACAGAGTTCCCACCATGCCTCGTCTGCTCAGGTTTCTACAGACAATTCCTCGGGTTATCAGGAGCAGCAAATCCACATAAGGAGTTGTTTCGAGTGTGAGGACTTGGTTTATATCAAGAGAGATTGCCCTAGATTGTTGAGTGGGGCTCCACAGCAGAGTTCTCGGCCGATGGTACCAGCACCAGCAGTTCCATTACCCACCCACCTAGCTCGGGAAGGGGCTCGGGTAGCTAGGGGTCACCCAAGAGGGGTAGGCCGATCAGGTGGCAGTCAAGCCAATTCTATACTATTCCTGTCAGGCCAGATGCAGTTGCTTCAGATTCTCACAGGTATTGTCTTAGTGTGCCACAGAGATGATTCCACATTATTTGACCCTGGTTCCATATATTCGTATGTATCATCATATTTTGCTCGTTATCTAGATATGCCCCGTGAGTCCTCATCTGTTTATGTATCTATGCCGGTGGGCGATACTATTATTGTGGACCACGTGTGTCGGTCGTGTGTGGTGACTATCGAGGGACTGGAGACTAGAGTTGATCTTTTATTGCTTAGTATGGTTAATATCTATGTAATCTTGGGTATGGATTGGCTGTCTCCATCTTATGCTATTCTGGACTATCACGCTAAAACCATGACGTTGGCGATGTCGGGGTTGCCGGGAGTCGAGTGGAGAGGTTCTCTAGATTATGTTCCCAGCAGGGTTATTTATTATTTGAAAGCCCAACGGATGGTTGGGAAAGGGTGTTTATCATATTTGGCCTTTGTGAGATGCTGATGCAAAAACTCCTACTATTGATTATGTACCGGTAGTCGAGACTTTCCGAATGTATTTCCTGTAGACCTGCCGGGTATGCCACCCGACAGGGATATTGACTTGGTGCCGAGCACTCCACCCATTTCTATTCCTCCATATCGTATGGCACCAGCTAGTTTGAAGGAATTGAAAGAGCAACTTCAGGAACTTCTTGATAAGGGGTTTATTAGGCCTAGTGTGTCGCCTTGGGGTGCACTAATTCTATTTGTGAAAAAGAAAGACGATACTATACAGATGTGCATCGACTACAGGTAGTTGAACAAAGTGAAAATCAAGAACAAGTATCATTTGCCACGTATTGATGATTTATTTGACCAGCTTCGGGGAGCGAGGGTGTTCTCTAAGATTGATTTGAGATCTGGGTATCACCAGTTGAAGGTTCGGGATTTAGATATTTTAAAGACAGCATTCAAGACCCGCTATGATCTCTATGAATTTCTCGTGATGTCTTTTGGGCTGACCAACAACCCAGCAGCGTTCATGTACTTCATGAACTGTGTATTCTAGCCATATCTTGATTCATTTGCCGTAGTATTTATTGATGATATCCTGGTGTACTCACGTAGCCAGGAGGAGAATGCACTGCACTTGAGTATTGTATTACAGAGGTTGAGGGAGGAGAAACTTTACGCCAAGTTCTCCAAGTGTGAGTTTTGGCTTTGTTCGATAGCGTTCTTAGGGAACGTGGTGTCGAGTGAGGGGATTCAGGTAGATCCGGAAAAGATAGAGGCAGTTAAGAGTTTCCCTAGGCCATCTTCAGCTACTGTGATTTGGAGATTTTTTGGCTTGGCCGGGTATTATCGTCGCTTTGTGGAGGGCTTCTTGTCTATTGTGGCGCCTGTGACTAAATTGACCCAAAAAGGTGCTCCATTCAGGTGGTCGGATGAGTGTGAAGAGATCTTTCATAAGCTCAAGATTGCCTTGACCACAACTCCAGTTCTTAGTTTTGCCTTCAGCTTCAGGCTCTTATACATTGTATTGTGATACTTTTCAGATCGGTATTGGATGTGTCTTAATGCAGGAGGGTATATTGATTGCGTATGCCTTGCGCCAGTTAAAGCCACATGAAAAGAACTACCCTGTTCATGATTTAGAGTTGGCAGCCATCGTTCATGCATTAAAGATTTTGAGGCATTATCTCTATGGTGTGTCTTGTGAGCATCGGAGTCTCCAGCACTTGTTCAAACAAAAGGATCTAAATTTGAGGCAGTGAAGATGGTTGGAGCTGCTAAAGGACTATGATATTACCATTCTGTATCATCTTGGAAAGGCCAATATGGTGGCTGATGCCTTGAGTAGAAAGGCGGTGAGTATGGGTAGCCTTGCATTCGTTCCTGTTGGTGAGAGACCTCTTGTGTTTGATGTTCAGGCCTTGGCCAACCAGTTCATGAGATTAGATGTTTTGGAGCCCAGTCGGGTTCTAGATTATGTGGTTTCTCGGTCTTCCTTATATGATCGCAACAGAGAGCGCCAGTATGATGATCCCCATTTGCTTGTCCTGAAGGACACAATTCAGCACGGTGATACCAAAGATGTTAATTGAAGATGATGGGATGTTGAGAATGCAGGGTTGGATTTGTGTGCCAAATGTAGATGGACTGCGGGAGTTGATTCTTGAGGAGGCCCACAGTTCGCGGTATTCCATTCATTTGGGTGCTGCAAAGATATATCAGGACTTGAGACAGCACTATTGGTGGAGAAGGATTAAGAAAGACATAGTGGGGTTTGTAGCTCGGTATTTAAATTATCAGCAGGTGAAGTATGAGCATCAGAGACCGGGCGGATTGCTTCAGAGACTTGAAATTCTGGAGTGGAAGTGGGAGCATATTACCATGGACTTTGTAGTTGGACACCCAGGGACTTCGAGGAAGTTTGATGCTATTTGGGTGATGGTAGATCGGTTGACCAACTCCATACATTTTATTCCAGTCGGTCTTTGGAGCGATTGGCTGAGATCTATATCCATGGGATTGTTCGCCTTCACGCTGTGCCGGTGTCCATCATTTCAGATCGGGGCACGCAGGTCATATCACAGTTTTGGAGAGTAGTGCAGCGAGAGTTAGGCACACAGGTTCAGTTGAGTACATCATTTCACCTTCAAACAGATGGACAGTCCGAGCGCATTATTCAGATATTGGAAGATATGTTACGTGCTTTTGTTATAGATTATGGGGGTTCTTGAGATCAGTTTCTGCCGCTTGTAGAGTTTGCCTATAATAACAGCTACCAATTGAGCATTCAGATGGCTCTGTATGAGGCTTTGTATGGGAGACGGTGTCGGTCTCCGGTGGGTTGGTTTGAGCCGGGGGAGGCTAGGCTATTGGGTACTGAATTAGTTCAGGATGCTTTGGAAAAGGTTAAATTGATTAAGGATCGACTTCGCACGGCGCAGTCTAGACAGAAGAGTTATGCCGACCGGAAGGTTCGCGATGTTGCTTGCATGGGAGGAGAAAAGGTACTACTCCGAGTTTCTCCTATGAAGGGTGTTATGAGGTTCAGGAAGAAGGGCAAGTTGACTCCTCGGTATATTGGGCCTTTTGAAATACTTAAAAGGATTGGAGAGGTGGCTTATGAACTTGTATTGCCGCCTAGTCTACGGGTGTTCATCTAGTGTTTCATGTATCCATGCTCCGGAAGTATGTCGGAGATCCGTCTCATGTTTTGGATTTCAGTACAGTCTATTTGGATGGTGACTTGACTTATAATGTGGAGCCGGTGGCCATTTTGGACCGGCAGGTTCAAAAGTTGAGGTAAAAGAACATAGCTTCAGTGAAAGTGCAGTGGAGAGGCTAGCCAGTCGGAGAAGCTACCTGGGAGATTGAGCAGGAGATGCGGAGCAAATATCCACACCTATTTGAGACTCCAGGTATGGTCCTAAATCCGTTTTAGGATGAACGTTCGTTTAAGAGGGGGAGAATGCAACAACCGGGGCGGTCGTTTTGAGTATTACAGCCCCGTTTCCCCATTTACTAAATATTTTATGCTCAATTGTGATCATGTGATTTGTCGAGGAATTTTTGAAATGAATTGGAACACTTAGTTCCGAGATCTAAAGCTTAACTTGAAATAGTTGACCGGATGTTAACTTATGTGTAAATGACTCCGGAATAGAGTTTTGATGATTCCAACAGCTCCGTATAGTGATTTGGACTTAGGAGTATGTTCTGATATTTATTTGGAAGTCCGTAGTTGATTTTGGCTTGAAATGAAAAAATTTAGAAGTAGAAGGTTTGGAAGTTTGACCGAGAGTTGACTTTGTGGTTAAAGGGCTTGAATTTCAGTTTCGAAAATTTTAATAGGTCCGTTATGTCATTTATGAAATGTATGCAAAATTTGAGGTCAATCGGACTTGATTTGATAGGTTTTGGCATCGAATGTAGAAGTTGGAATTCGTTAGTTTTGATTAGGCTTGAATTGGGGTGCGGTTAGTGTTTTTAGTGTTGTTTAATGTGATTTGAGACCTCGACTAAGTTCGTATGATGTTTTATGACTTGTTGGTGTAATTGGTTGAGGTCCCATCTGCGCTTGGCTTGCCGCAGAAGCGAAGGCAGCTTTGTGGACAACCGCAGAAGTGGAGATCTGGATCGCACCTGCGAGACCGCAGATGTGACTAAATAAGCCGTAGGTGCGAAAACATTGGGTGAACATTGTCATTTTGGAGTTCAAGCACTCAGTTGGGGGCGATTCTTCAGAGAAATTTCACGGGAATTCTTGAGGTAAGTACTTTTGACCATTTTCAATAAATAATATTGAATTATCATTGAATATTCCTACTAGATTACGTGATTTTGAGGTGTAATTCGAGAATTTGGGCCTAGGGATTTGAAAAAAAGAATTGGGGATTTGAGTGACGAGTTGATGTCAAAATTTGGTAAATTTGGTATGGCTGGACTCGTGGTTGAATGGGCGTTCATATTTTGTAACTTTTGTTGGGTTCCGATACGTGAGCCCCACTGTTGATTTTTGGGTTGATTTTCGGATCTAATTGGAAAATTTAGTATTTTGATATGAAATTGATTCTTATAATTTGTGTTGACCGTATCGAATTAATTGTGACTAGATTCGAAGCGTTCGGAGGCCGATTCACGAGGCAAGGGCTTGCTAGCAGAGTGATTCGAGTTGCTTGAGGTAAGTATCGTATTTAAACTCGGTTGAGGCGCCAATTGCCTGAATTGTTGCCACATGCTTTTGGGGTGCGCATATGTGTGGGGATGGTCCCATGTGCGGGCACTGGGGTTGTGTATTCTTGTTTGGGTTGTACTTGAGCTCTTATAAGCCCAGAAATGACTGTTAAGCTTCGAGCTTGGATATCTAGCATGTTGTAATAGTCTATGTGATCTAATTAAGCCATGATGTGTCTACTTAGAGGTTTAAATTCATGAACAAACTTGATAAATGCTTTTCATTAATGAAATTTCAGGATTTAGCTACGATACCACACTTTGCACATGCCTACACTTTAGCATGTTATTTGTACCAGTCCAAGGGTAGGAGAATCTCACTTCATTCATTATATACCTGTACACTTGTTTTATTGCTTCTGTATGATAATTTGGACTATGCTCTACGACTATGCCAGGCAGATTATGTTATTGGTGCGTGGTCCGTGCAGCACATGAGTTTTCCGTGCGGATCCACATATTAATATTATTGGCATGTAAGTTGTCCATGCAGCATGTGAGTTGTCCGTGTGGATCCATATATTGATTTTACTGACACGTGAGTTGTCCGTGCAGATTCTATTATTGGCACGTGAATTGTCCGTGCAGTGTGTGAAACTTGTCTTTTCTTGATCATTTATCTGATTTACTTGTTTTCCTTCCCCCTACATGCCATAATTCTGTCGAGCAGGGTAGTTGAGAAATAGTGCACATGCACACACGGATATTCGTATCACGAAGCCTTATGGGCTAGCTTTAAATCTCATATTATGTTAAATCGAAAAGGACAGAGTTCTAGTGATTTAATTAGTGATTTCAACAAATTAAGCTTCTCTTAACTTGCCCTGTTTATTTGCGATACTTATTGAGTTGGTCGTACTCACACTACACCCTGCACCATGCGTGCAGATTCATGTGCTTTCGGATAAGGTGGTTATTAGATTTTGGAGATTTATCTGTTGGAGACTATCGAGGTAGCTGCTTTGGCATCCGCAAGACCTTGATTCTCTCTTTTCTTTCAGTTGTTTGTACTGTTCTATATTTTTAGACAGTGTTTTTATCAGTCAGACTGTGGGGTCATTTAGATGCTCATGTACTTAGTGACACCAGGTTTTGGGAGTGTATTGTATAAAGACAGTATTTTGTATCAGAAATTATGGGATTTTACTCTTAAATTTATTTATAGTGTTTTCAATATTAAAGGAATTGGTGGTTTGTTGAGGTTGTCCTCTTGCCTAGTATTAAGATTGGTGCCATCACGACAGGTGAGATTTTGGGTCGTGACAACATACTACACAACTGCATACTCGTAACAAAATTTTCTAATCACCATAGCTGCTTTAAAACAAACTCAATACCGGGGATAAACCTCTTATAAGATAAAACCTCATTCAAAACCTTTGTACACTGCCGATGATGAAAGAAACACTCATAACTACTCATCAGATCAACTAGTCATGGAGCTCTCTCGCCCCAACCAGAACCATAATCACTTTCTAAGCCGACTTTCGATGTTATCCTCCAAAATATACCGTAATCTAATCCGATAGTACCCATTCTAGGTCCAATGACCTTATATTACCAAACACAACTATTCCACAGACACGCCACACCAGTATAACTCAAGCCACAAACTACGCAATTCGTGCACCCAAAAATGGAAAGTATCTCAAAGAAGAGAACCGTTTCGCAGGTTCAACAAGCACCACTACAACCGCAATGCTATGAGCTCATCATACATAGTAGAACTAAGACACACGAATCTAATAATGGTAACCAGATATTCTAGAGCTCACATTAACATCAACCGCACGGACAACTCACGTGCTATAGTATCAATATCTGGACCAGCATGCACAACTCACGTGCCAATAACATAATCCGCCCATCATGGTCACATGCCTCCAGTCCAAGCATAAATAAGATTCTCATGCTCCAGGACTGGTATAAATAATATGCTATAGTTATGTGCAAATTGTGCTAACACGGCTCAAATCGGCAAGTTGTCGCAGAAATAGTAACTACCAAGTTTATTCAAGGAATTAGCCTCTTTGTAACCTCATGTATGGCTCAGATAGTTCTCAATAAAGGTACGAATATGAGAACGTTATAACTTTATTTTTTCTGAGTATGAATACTTGCCCCACTGCTTGCACATGGGTTCAAATCTCACATATATGTGCACTCATAACGCGTAGCTATCACAAATAATTAATGCAACTAGTGCCTCCACTAAGTTTAAATAAAATACTTACCTCAAACAGGCTGCAACCCCGAAATAATATGTTTCTAAGAACTCCCAGTCTCCAAATTCATAGGACACATAAATCACCATAACTGATCCCAACTCTAGCACTCGAATGACTAACACATCTTTCATGCACGATCATCCCACGAGGAATAATTCTATAATTCTTCCGTGCCATATAGCAAAAATTTGAATATCAGCAGTCGATCAACCACGTGAGTACCACAATACCGACGAAACATCCGTAAGTTAAAACACAATGCGCTTTCTGAAATGCGCACCCATATTAGGAAATACCAAGTAGTAATAGTATTCATCTAGTCATATGAAACGCTCATGTTGTCTAAGAATTCATGACTATCCTTTCAAAACTAAATTGTATACTTGCACATGCAAATACCAATCTCACTCCTCGCGCCGCCTCTATTAGGCCATTACATGAAAACACAAGAACCTCATTAACACTTTGAGTCACCAGCAGAATACATACCCGATTAGTTAGAAACCTTCCATTTACTCCCATCCATGTGGAAATCACAATACAGAACATGTTTCTCACGATGGTAGAAAATATCCATCTCAAACCGTGGTAGAAACCATCGAGAACTCTTCGAAACCCATTTGCACATATCCAAGCTATTAGAGCTGAATCTCCCTAACTCTACCAAGCCATGCAGGTTGACAAATCCGAGAGTATTGCCACAAAACAACCCTGAAGCCTCACCTCATCATAAGAACCAAAAGATCCGAGCATACCATTACTAGTCCAGCCTACTACCCAATCGTCTTATTTTCTCCGAGTTTCTTCTAATTTACCCTCAAGTTGACACTTCTCCTTGTCAGAACAGTACGATGGACATCCTAACATAAAACCACATTGCCCTAAGGCCCATAAGCCGTTGTATTCTTCTTAAGCACCCCCACAAATGCCACAACCGAAACACCCACTCTGAAAATACCTTATGTGAATTTAAAATTGTTCTCTTTACCTTTCTTATACAGAAATGTAGAACTCATAATCATACAAAATTACGGCAAGTCCCGGCACCATCTAATGTAACTAACCGATTCTTGCGATAGACAAATCCGAAAAATTCTCAATTGCTTACATATAAATCTTTAACTCTTTAGAACCTTCTTGAGAATCATCCACTCTGCTCAAGTCTAAATTGCTTCGCCCAAATGGGCCGAAAGACACGTGCCCCATTAGCACAACAACACTCAAAGAAGTAACCTTGCTTTAATACCACCGATCAAATTCATACTCCGTGCACAGTACATCCTTCATAAATACCAACTCACTCATCCCATGATTTTCATATACTCATAAAGTGAAATATAACCCGTATCCAGTAATTTCATTACTCGAGTCATCCTCGATCTCAACCTCTATAAGCCATAACTGATCCACAAGTATGACTCAGACCAAAACCAATGCAACACATAATCGTGCAATCAAATCTTAGATAGAAGACTCCCCCGCTTGGCTCAAAGCCATATAATAAAACATCAGATAATTCACCATACCCGTACTCTACTATTGTCATAATCGCGCAGTCAATTCAACGAAATTTTTTTACAAGCTCAGGTAACACAAATCATAAAATACCTTAAATCATCTGCTAAGCTCGCCCTCATCCTCGTGACGGTCAAGTCAACTTTCTCAACCAATCCAAACTCAAACCTCGACACATATACCCCCTTGATAGAAAAGAAATTTCCCACACAAAATTATAAGGAACACACTACGTAGATTACTCCGCAGGAGATAATCCACCTGCTTAGCCTCAAATTGGCATCTTGATATACCCTTTCACAGCCACAATTACTACGCAATCACTTAATCTTCCTGAGTCCAAACTCATTAACAAGACACGAGAACTTAATTTGTCCCACAATTTAACAACGTGAAAGATCCTTCAACACATTCATAACTCGAGACTATACATCAAATCAAGACGGAAATCAAGCACTAAATGGCCATTTTTACATCTCAAGAAACTCTCCTCGTCATATTCAAACCATCTGAACACATCCCGCAGTCGCATCTTACTCATCATTTAGTCATTCCACCGCCCATCGAGCCACAAGTTTTACTCATAGGGACACTACCGGACATATGAGTCCAAATGTACAAGTTCTCACAACTGAAACTATAGAGTCTAAGCTGCGATCTAAACCTGGCCTCAAGTCCTCCAGACAGGCCGATCACCAAAACACAGAATACACATCTCGTACCTCGTTCATAGCATCACAAGTCGTCAGTGCACAGTTGATACCGAGCACATACGCATACGAGTGAGTGGAACAAATTCAAAGAGGTACGCTTCACGCTGAATCAATGTCGCACGATAAAGAAAAAAAGAGGGGAAGTTTATCCTAAAAGCCCTGTAGCCTCTCAAAGATAAGTATGGACGTCATCATACTGATCCACAAAATTCCCTTAGACACTTGCTCATAACTTGAAGAACATATGAACCTAGGGCTCTGATACCAACTTGTCACGATCCAAAATCCAACTAGTCGTTATGGCACCTAACTCAACTCGTTAGGTAAGCCAATTTACAAAAATCCAATTCAAATGAAATTTACTGATAAAATAAGTGATGAAATAACCGACTTTAACACATTTTCCAAGAACTGTTAGTACAATTCATGAGCTTCTAAGATTTAGTATTTACAAAGTTGCTATAAAATAAAATACAACATCTATTTGAAATATACATGAACAGATTAAAAATTCTAAAACTATCATGAACAAGAGGCAGCTATGATCGGATCGCAGGTACATCTTCCATGCAAGCTCCCACCATACACAGCAACATCAGCATCAGAAATTTGCATGCAAGGTGCAAAAGTGTGGTATGAGTACAACCGATCCCATATACTCAATTGTAAAGATCCAACCGGTCATTTTGAGCATTTACATCGCGTTTAACTATTTGAAGTCTTGAGTAGTTTCATATGATGTATTATAACCAGTGTGTATTGCCGGCTCTGGTTTTCAGGTGTTTCACGATTAGTTCGGAAGAATGAATTTCATGTTGGAAGCCTTTAGTTGAAAGAGTTTACCAAGTTTGAATTTTTGTATTCGACCTCAGATCGAAGTTTTATGATTCTGTTAGGTCTGAATGGTGGTTTTGGACTCGGGCGTATGCCCGGAATTTAATTTGGATATTTCTAGAATGTTTCGTCGTTGTTCTTTCAAGCATAAGTGGTATCACATTAAGAAAATGAGCTCCAAATTCAGTTATTATTGAAGCCTTAGATTCGTATTGAAATTATGGAGCCATAGCAAAAAGAATCGTTGAATTCAGACATCGTATGAGAGATATGCCATTTCCGTGTCGGGAAAGATTTCCCGTCTCCAGCGCCCAGGGTAGCGTGGGGCGCTAGCCCTGACACTGGGATTTTTTTTGAAATTCTGGAAACAGCGCCACAAGCAGCGGCCCACGCCACCTGTGGCATTCCAAGCATTAAATCCTATAAACGGGGGATTTCGCCATTTTTGACAAAACAGAGCTGGGGAGCTCGGTTTGGCCGATTTTCAGAGGCAAATTTCACCACAAAATTGGGGTATGTGTTCTTGACTCCCTTGTGATTATATTCCATGAATTAATCTTCATTTTCGGTGCCAAATTATTGATTTTTCAAGAGAAATTGGAGGAGTTTTCTACATTTTCATAAAATAAATTTTCGAGTTTTGAACATCGATTCGAAGTCGGATTTGAGTAAAATTAGTATGGTTGGACTCGTAATTGAATGGGTTGTCGGATTTTGTGAGTTCTGTCGGATTTCGAGACGTGAGCCCCACTGTCGATTTTTCGAGCGAAGTTGGAAAATTTTATAAATTGTTAAATTGTAAGCATTGGAGTACATTGTGATTAATTTTCACGTTATTTGAATAGATACAGATCGTTTGGATTGAATTGAGGAGATAGAAAGGCATTTTAGAGGTTGATACGTGTGATATGGAATTTCCGAAGTATTGTTTATCTTGCTCGGTATTGGAATTGGTTTGTTTAAGGTAAGTGGTTTTGCCTAACTTTGTTGAGGGAATTTTTCCTACTAATTGCCATTGTTTGCTACGTGTGAGGGTGATACATATATGAGGTGACGAGCACATATGCATGTGCCAGGGTTAATCATGCTCGGGGGTAAATTATACGATTTATTGTGCTTCATAAAATTATGTGACACTCTTGTTTCATGTCTTCTTGACTCTTAGATTTCTATGAATATGACATAAATGCTAGAAATATTGATTTGGCTTATTATAATATGATTAAAAATCTGACGGACTTTTGTGAAAATTACTGATGTGCTAAATCCGATCATTATTATACTTTATCACAAATATGACTCTATGACTGTTATTCTTGAGATTTTGAATTCTATACATGAGTTGAAGATCATTTTTTGAGACTTGTTGAAATACTAGAATAATAAAGCACTTGAAGTTTATTGAATTCTTATTGGCTTGAAACACGTGATTGATGTTCAATTTGGAACGTTCATTTAAACACTCTCCTTGATGTTATTTGTGCTTCCTACCTTGCTTGTTAATGATATACATGTTCTTGGTAAGGAAGAGTGTAAAGAACGAAGGGTGATGCCGTGCCATTTCATATACATTATCATGTGAGGGAGAGTATAAAGCACGAAGGGCGATGCTGTGCCATTTCGTATATATTATTATGTGAGGAAAAATATAAAGCACGAAGGGTGATGCCGTGTCACCATTCATATACATTATTATGCACGAAGAAATTACCGTGCCATTTTAAAAAGTATAAAGCACAAAGGGTGATCCTATGCCATTCATATACATTATTATGCACGAAGGATAATATCGTGCCATTTCATTTACATTATCATGTGAGGATGAGAGTAAAATCATGAAGGGTGATGTCGTACCATTATTTTTATATTATCATATGTTCATGACACGAAGGGCGTTTCCGTGCAGGCGAGGACAAGAGAAATACATTATATTGTGATATCTTTTCGTTGTGTATACATTCATGCCTTTATCTTGAGCTGTTATTATGCACCTATGTTTTCTATGTGACTTGTAGTCGTTGTTCTTTCTGTGTCTTCTACCCCAAGTGTTGTTGTGTATCCATGCCTTCTATCTGTTTAACTTGCAAATATTATGATTTTCTTCTTGTTTGTTATATTTGCATTTGAGCCGTGTACCATACTAATTAGTGAAATTCATATTCTTCCTTCCTAATTGTTGTCATAATTTCTATGTTTTTTTTTCCCGGTTTGTTTTCGTGGTCCATATGTACTGCTTTGTTCGTTGTTTCTTCCTGTGTGCCTCCCACTTTATTTCTTTTATTTTTATTGGCATTTCTCCCACCTAGTTGGTACCGTTATATGTATGCTTGGTGAGAAAGAGATAAATGCACGAAGGGTGTTGTCGTGCTGATTGATTTGATCTACATATATATATTGGGTGAGAATGAGACAAGTGCATGAAGGTACTACCGTGTCATTTGATGTGATATCTTTAATATATTCCTCACACCAGGAAAATTATGAATTTAATGAGATAAATGCATGAAGGTGTTAGGTGCCATTTGATGTGATATCTGGAATATATTTCTCACACCAAGAAAGTTATGAATTTGCTATTGTGATTTCTCTTAGTAATCTTTTCTGCCTCGCATAGTTGTTTCAGTGTACCCTTATTAGTTATGTTTTATAATTGTTTCTATTATTAGTATATTGCACAGGTTATAACAATGAATATCTTTTTACTAAAAATCCTCGTCACTACTTCGACGAGGTTAGACAAAATACCTACTAAGTACATAGGGTCGGTTCTACTCATACTACACTTTTGCACCTTGTGTGCAGATTTTGGATGCTGATGTTGCGGTATATAGTGGGAGCTAGCATTGAAGATGGTTCCGCAATCCGGTCATAGCTGCCTCTTGTTCTTGGTAACTTTAGAATCATTAATCTGTTCATGTATATTTCAGATAGATGATGTACTTTATTTCATATCAGCTTTTGCAAATTCTAAATCTTAGAAACTCATGACTTGTACTACTAGTCCTGGGAAAAGTAGAAAAATTTAGTTATTTTATCATTTAGTTTCCTCGATAAACCTAATTAAATTAGATTGTAGTTAATTGGCTTACCAACAGGTTGGGTTAGGTGCCATCACAACTGGTCGGATTTTGGGTCGTGACAAGTTGGTATCAGAGCTCTAGGTTCATAGGTTCTACAAGTCATGAGCAAGTGTCTAGTAGAATCTTGTGGATCGGTATGATGATGTCCATACTTATCTTCGAGAGGCTACAGGGCATTTAGGATAATTTTCCATCTTTCTTTCTTTATCGTGCATAATTGATTTGGCTTGAAACATAACTCTTGAATTCCTTCCACGCATTCGTGTGCACATGTGAGCGCTCGGTATCAGCTATGCATCACCGGATTGTGATTTCATGAACGAGGTTCGAGATAAGTATTCTGTATTTTGGTGATGGGCCAATCTGGAGGACTTGAGGCCAGGTTTGGGCCACAACTTAAGCTCGGTAGTTTCAGTTGTATGAGCCTGTGCTTTTGGAATTCTATGTCCAGTGGTGTCCCTATGAGTGAGACTGGTGGTTCGGTGAGTGGTTGGATGGCGGTATGATGAGTATGATGTGACTGCGGGAGGTGTTCAGATGGTTAGAAGGTGACAAGGAGAGTTTACTTGGGATGTAAAAAGGGCTATTGGGTGCTTGATTTCTGTGAGTGTGTATACGGTATGAAGTTAGGAGGATGTTGAGGGATTTTTTCATGTTATTTCATTGGTGGGGACAAAAAAGATTTTCATTCCTTGTTGATGAGTTCAAACTCAGGAAAGGTTAAGAGATTGCATAGTAGTAGTGGCTGTGAAAGGGCATAGAGAGATGTCAATTTGAGGCTAAGCAGGCGGGTTATCACATGCGGGGTGCCCTGAGGTTATGTGATCTCTATGTTGTTTCTATGAAGATTTTTCTCTTACTGGTGGGTTATATGTGTAGCAATTTGAGTTTGGATTGGTTGGGGAAGTTGACTTGACTGTCGTAAGGATGAATGCGAGCTTGGAAGATGATTTGAGGTATTATATGGTTTGTGCCACATGAGCTTATGAAGGATTTAGTTGAATTTCGGTGCAGTATTATGGCAGTAATAGAGTATGGGTATTGTGAGTTACCGAATGTTTACTCTATGGCTTTGAGCCAAGTAGGGAAGCCTGCTATTGACAATTTGATTTCATGGTTATGCATTAAATCTAGTTTTAGTTTGAGGGCATACTTGTGAATCGGTTAGGACTTGCAGAGGGTGAGGTCGAGGATGACTCGAGAAAGGAAATTCCTGAATAGGGGTTATATTGCGCTTTATGAGTATATAAAAATCATGGGATGAGTGAGTTGTTATTTGTGAAGGATGTAGTGCACACGGAGTATGAATTTGATTGGTGGTGTTAAGGTAAGGTTACTTCTTTGGGTGTTGTTATACTAATGAGGCATGTGTCTTTTGGCCCGTTTGGGCGGTGTAATTTAAATTTGAGCAAAGTGGGTGACTCTTGAGAGGGTTCTAATGGATTCAAAATGTATATTTGGCAATTGAAAATTTTTTGAATTTTGTATATAACTAGAATCGGTTATTTGCATTTGATGGCGCCGGGACTTGCGGTAATTCTGTATCACTATGGGTTCTACCCTTCAGTATCAGAAAGGTAAAAAGAATAATTTTAAAAATTTTAAAAAAAAATCACATATGGTCTCTTCAGAGCGGGTGTCTCGGTTGTAGTACTTAAGGGTTACTTAAGAAGGATACAACGGCTTATGGACCTTGGGGTGGTGTTTTTATATACTAGGATCTCTTGTCGTGAGCTTTGGGTAAGAATTCTATATAAACTTAGTTGAGGCACTAGTTGCCTGAATTAATTGTGATAACCCTGCGCTAGTGAGCATATGTGTGGGGCTTGAGCCCATGTGCCAACATCGGGGAAATTCTAAGGCTATAATATGCATAGAGTTGACTATAAGCTTAAAGCTATAATGTTTTCTCATAATTGTACTATTGTTGTGAACTATTTGAGCTTTAATAGCACATATTGCACATGTCTACACTTTAGCATGTCATTTATACCAGTCCAAGAGCATGAGAATCTTATTTCATCCATCACATATGTGTATACTTGTTTAACTACTCCTGTATGATATGTTCGGACTGGAGGCCTGTGACTATGCCGGGCGGATTATGTTATTATAGCACGTGAGTTGCCCGTGCGGATCTAGATATTCTACTATAGCACATGAGTTGTTCGTGCAAAAACGTGAGTTGTCCGTGCAGATCTAGATATTGTACTATAGCACATGAGTTGTTCGTGCAAAACGTGAGTTGTCCGTGTGGTTGAAATTGATGTGAGCTCTGGGAGAGCCGGTTACTATTATTGGATCGTGCGCGCCACAACTATACTATGATGAGATGAAATTCCTTATGCTTATTTCGTGTGTTTTGCTCTTGTTTGAAAATAGTTCATAGGAAAATGTTAATTTCCCTGCTTGCTTAACTTGCTTAGTAGCCCTCTTGTTAATTTTCTTACTATTATCTGTCATGTCTGAATTATTACTTGTTTGGTGTACTGAATCGTATTGTGTGGGGCTTATTATGACTTTTGGTGTGACCTGTCGGTTGGGCTGCTTATATTGGTTGAGATGAGGTTTACTACTGGTATCTTATTTGCTTTGGGCAAAGCTATGGTAGTCATTGGTTATTGTTGTGAGTATTTGAGTAATGTGGTGTATCACGTGATTACATATTGGGTCACGGTTAAAGCTTGGCACGACCTGTTCAGATTTATACAGTAATATAAATGAGAGATTCGGTTGTACTCATACTATACTTCTGCACCTTGTGTGCAGATTTTGGATTATGATGTTGCGGTGTATGGTGGGAGTTGGCATTGCAGATGTTTACGCAATATGGTTATAGCTGCCTCTTGTTCTTGGTAGCTTTAGAATCATTAATCTGTTCCTGTATATTTCATATAGATGATGTACTTTATTTCATATTAGCTTTGCAAATTCTAAATCTTAGAAGCTCATGATTTGGACTACCAGTCCTTAGGAAAAGTAGAAATGTTTAGTTATTTTATCATTTAGTTTCCTCGATAAACCTAATTAAATTGGATTATAGTTAATTAGCTTACCTAACGGGTTGAGTTAGGTGCCATCACGAGGGTCGGATTTTGGGTCGTGATCAATAAGTAACAAACCTAACCTTAGGTTGAAAGTGGTGACAAGCTTGGACAAAAGTTAAATTCCATCATCAACAGTCAGGAAACAGTTTATAACAACATAAATAAAACAATACAAGTAATGATTCAAGATATGAAGCTCTGTTCGTTCTCAATTTCCGAAAAAATAGACATTGTTTCTCAAAGATGACAGTAAAACTCAGTTCTTTTCACCAAATCACCAAAATATGAGTGAATTTGAAAACTGTGATTTTTCCCAAAATCTTTCTTCCATAATAAAGAATTTCATTATCAAATGGCATGATGAAAGTACATCTCTATGCCTACATGTCAATGTACATGTTAGACCATGAATATCACAATACCGCATAACATGTGAAAAAATGCATCTCTATGCCTACATGTCAAGTATGCTTGTCAAATTAATGATTTCGCGATGATATTTCCAGGCACTCTCGCCCTCGACATACTCAAGTTGTCTGCCTCAAATGCCCACTTCATAACACACACACACACACACACACAGACAATCACTCAGCACTGTACGGGTGCCTCGCTCATAAGCCCTCACCAAAGTACGTGTGTGTATGTGTGTGTGTGTGTATATATGTATGTATGTATGTATGTATGTATGTATGTATGTATGTATTATCGTGCCTGCGCTCACTGCTAGTATGTCAGACTCCGGAAGGGAAGGTCCCGCCCAAGCGCTAATATAAACCAATCTAGCTTGTTGCGGCGTGCAACCCGATCCTCTAATAATAAAGCCTATAAGGCCTGTTGCGGCGTGCAGTCCCGATCCATATAATAATAAAGCCTATAAGGTCGTGCAGTCCCGATTCATAAATAATATATATATATATATATATATATAAAGCCAATATGACATGTTCTGGCGTGCAATTTGATCCTATAAATATCCTCACAGTGCAACACTTTTTGCAATTGATTTATTCCTTTTCTTTCTTTTACCTTGTCTAGTCTCTCCCCTAAATTTATGAAAGATACGATGGTATTTTAGATGTGTATGGGGTCGAACTCGGACCGCCTACATAGGGATGAATCGAGCTCTAGTTTATACGGTTGGTATCGATCGTAATTACTGTTCAGTATATCGAGGTCAAGATCGAAGAGCGAGACCGAATAACATCGAAGCAGGAATACCAAGGTATCTAAGATCGAAGGTCGAGACCGAACAACATCGAATTAGAACTTGAAGCCATGACTCCCGAGGTGAACCTATTGAGCTCGATTCCGGAAAATGCCCTAGAGTAAGTTATCAAATTTGAATGAAGAAAGAACCGGAAACCCCGTGATAAATAAGCATTTCGGCGGCAATCATGGCACCAATCAATAAGACCGTTAAATCAGCAGATTAAGAGATATTTTACCTTGTAAACAGATTCTTGCCTTGTATAAAAGATTCTCCCCACGCTATATAAAGGGGCAACGTAATCATCCTAAATCATCTCACGAAATAATTATCAATACATAGAAAAGAAGTCTGCTTTTATTATTACTTTATTCATTTGATTTCATTCATATTTGTTGTTCATCTTGGAGAAATTAATCAAGGCTAAGACTATTCAAGGCTTGTGGTTTGCATTTCTTCTCTATTTATTTACTTACTTTAATCTCAATTATATCATTCGTTATTTGTATCAAATCAAATCACGTGTCCTTAAAACTACGTACAAATTCAATTGTTATCCGAAGCCAAGGGTAAACAGTTTGGCGCCCACCGTGGGGCTAAGGATAATAGTGAGTGTTTGATACAATTTTTTGTCACGCAAATTATTTTACACTTGCTCTGTGAAGTATTTCTGATTTCAGGTTACAGTACAACTATGTCGCATTCACAATCTGTGCCTTTTACGTCGATAATGAATTTGATCATCAAGGCGAAAACAACAACATAGCATCCGGTGATGAGGTTCTGATCGACGCTAATTCACAAGTGGAAGTCGATGTTGATCGAACTACTGGTCCATCAAATAGTGTTCGTAAGGAACACCGATCAACAACACATAGCCCCCAAAACGACGAAGCGGACGGGATCAGCCTCAGAATGATCTTTGACATGTTGCAAGCCCAGCAGGCAGCCATTGCTCAATTACAAATCAAAGCCAAATATCAAACAAAGTTGAGCTCGGCCCTTCTCGGGGAACCATTCCTGAGAATGAACCAGTCGCAGAAGAGCCGAATGAAGGCGGATCAAGGGCAAACTCCGGGATCATGAGGATGCTCGAGGAATTAACTAGACGAGTCGAGTATGGAGAGAAAATAATCGAGGCTAACGACAAAAAGGTGGAAACATACAATTCCAGGGTGGATCAAATCTCAGGAGCACCCCCGATATTAAAAGGCTTGGATTCCAAAAAATTTGTACAGAAACCCTTCCCATCGAGCGCTGCTCCAAAACCAATACCCAAGAAATTCCGCATGCCGGAAATTCCCAAGTACAATGGAACAACCGATCCAAACGAGCATGTGATCGCATACACATGCGCTATAAGAGGAAACGACTTAGAAGACGACGAGATCGAGTCCGTTCTTTTGAAAAAGTTCGGGGAAACCTTATCGAAGGGGGCCATGACATGGTATCATAACTTACCCCCTAATTCCATTGACTCTTTCGCTATGCATGCTGATTCCTTTGTAAAAGCACACGCAGGCGCTATCAAAGTAGAAACGCGGAAGTCGGACCTGTTCAAAGTCAGAAAAAAAGATAACGAGATGCTCAGAGAATTTGTATCTCGTTTTCAGATGGAGCGGATGGACCTACCACCGGTCACTGATGATTGGGCTGCTCAGGCCTTCACCCAAGGCCTCAACGCTCGAAGTTCGACGGCTTCACAGCAACTCAAACAAAACTTGATAGAATATCTAGCCGTCACATGGGCAGATGTACATAACCGATACCAATCAAAAATTAGAGTCAAAGATGATCAACTTGGAGCCCCTTCGGGATCTATTTATCCCGTCACAACTCATGATAGAATTCGAAGGGAGATTTATCATGAACCGATACTGAATAGAGATTGGCATCGGCCATATCATGGGGATAGGAAAATCACTACAGCAAGGCAAAACTCCCCAAGACACGAAAGGAGAAATGATCAAGGTCGGGATAACCGAGGGCCCATAATGAAAGGCAATTTCGAGAGAACCACCGGTCACCAAAAAGCACCACGGTTATCGGAATACAATTTCAATGTTGATGCGGCTACTCTCGTATCAGCTATCGGTCGCATCAAGGACACTAAGTGGCCTCGACCGTTACAATCGGATCCGGCCCAAAGGGATCCTAATCTGATATGCAAATATCAAGGTACACACTGACACAGGACAGAAGATTGCCGACAATTAAGAGAGGAGGTGGCAAGGTTGCTCGAAAACGGACATCTTCGAGAATTTTTGAGCGACCGAGCGAAGAATCATTATAGAAACAGAAATAAACAAGCAAACCAAGAAGAGCCACAACGCACGATTAACATGATTATTGGCAGAATAGAGACCCCTCAAGGTCCGATGCTGAAACGCACCAAGATATCCATCACCAGGAAAAAACGTACTTGAGATTACACGATGGAGGGAATCTTACATTTTAGAGAAGAAGATGCGGAAGGGATTATGCAACCTCACAATGACGCGCTAGTGATATCTGTGCTTACACACAGAATTAAAGTGAAGCGCGTATTGGTCTACCCAGGCACTTCGGCCAATATAATCCGGTCATGGGTCGTGGAACAACTCAGTCTGACGGATCGAATTGTACCTACAGTCTGAGTACTCAATGGGTTCAACATGGCGTGTGAAACAACCAAGGGTGAAATAACGTTGACGATAAACACTATCGGAACCATTTGAGAAACGAAGTTTTGCGTAATCGGTGGGGACATGAGGTACAACGCTCTATTCGGGAGACCATGGATCCACGACATGAGAGTTGTGCCTTTGATGCCACACCAAGTACTGAAATTCCCATCACCTGATGAAATTATAACGGTTTACGGGGAGCAACCGGCTGCGAGAGAAATGATTGCAGTAGAAGAAATAACACCAGTACCAGCAGTTCCTTCACAAAGGGTCGAGAACAAGATGAAATAGCAATCACAGACATCATCCTCAACAAATATAGATAAACAAGCATATCTCGAGGATGACAATTACGGAATCCCCAGACTTTCATCAGTCCCGATGAATCCGATGCTACCAAATCAACAATTGAGGAACTCGAGCAAGTCTCACTCCGAGAACACTTGCCAGAATGAAAGGTATACCTGGGCTCGGGCCTAAGCTCTGAGCTCAGGACAAAATTTATCCAATTTCTTATAACTAAGGAAGATTGCTTCGCTTGGTCCCACCTTGATATAACAGGTATACCACCGGAGATAACAACTCACAAGCTAAGCCTAGATCAGAAGTTCCGACCGGTCAAGCAAAAAAGGAGGCCTTAGTCCGAGATCAAACACGCATTCATCAAGGATGAGGTAACTAAGCTTCTAAATATAAGGTCCATTCAGGAGGTTAAATACCCGGAATGGTTAGCAAACGTAGTAGTAGTCCCTAAAAAAGGGAATAAACTAAGAATGTGTGTAGATTATAAGGATCTGAATAAGGCATGCCCAAAAGATTCTTTCCCTTTACCCAACATCAATCGCATGATCGATGCTACCGCTGGCCATGAGACCCTTAGCTTTCTCGATGCTTACTCTGGCTATAACCAAATACGAATGGACCCGGCTGACCAAGAAAAAACATCCTTCATCACTAAGTATGGCACATATTGCTACAACGTGATGCCATTCGGGCTAAAAAATGTAGGAGCCACTTACCAACGCCTAGTAAACTGAATGTTTGAAAAACAACTAGGAAAAACGATGGAAGTTTATATTGATGATATGTTAGTTAAGTCCCTATGAGCAGAGGACCATTTGAACCATTTGTGGGAAACATTCGACGTGCTGAAGCAATACAACATGAAGCTGAATCCGGAAAAATGCGCGTTTGGTGTGGGCTCAGACAAGTTCCTCGGTTTCATGGTCTCGAATCGAGGAATAGAAATCAACCCCGAAAAGATCAAGGCTATCGAGAACATCATAGTTGTAGATAATGTGAAGGCTGTACAAAAGCTAACAGGCCGTATAGCCGCTTTGGGACGATTTATTTCAAGATCATCCGATAAAAACCATCGATTTTTCAATATATTGAAAAAGAAAAACAACTTCTCATGGACACCGGAATGCCAACACGCTTTAGAAGAGCTTCAAAGGTATATGTCTAGCCCGCCCTTGCTACATACACTGAAGACAGGTGAACGGCTATACCTTTACCTTGCAGTCTCGGAAGTAGTGGTAAGTGGAGTTCTAGTTTGAGAAGAACAAGGTACGCAATTTCCAATTTATTACGTTAGCAGAACCTTAGGCGAGGCTGAAACTAGGTACCCTCATTTGGAAAAACTGGCACTCGCTTTCTTGAGTGCCTCTAGGAAACTGAAGCCTTATTTCCAATGTCATCCCATATGCGTCGTAACGACTTACCTATTAAGAAGCATAATGCATAAGCCCGAGCTCTCCGGCTGATTGGCCAAATGGGCTATCGAAGTAAGTGGGTATGATATCGAATATCGACCCTAAACCGCCATTAAATCTCAGGTGTTGGCAGATTTCGTCGCCGATTTTACACCATCCCTAATACCCGAGGTCGAAATAGAGCTACTGGCTAGATCGGGGACTCCTTCCGGAGGGTGGACCCTGTTCACAGATGGTGCCTCGAACATGAAGGGATCGGGGCTTGGTATCGTGCTAAAGCCCCCAACCGGTAACACAATTTGATAGTTTATCAAGACTGTGAAATTAACTAACAATGAAGCAGAATATGAGGCCATGATTGCAGGTTTAGAACTAGCCAAAAGCCTGGGAGCGGAAATAATCAAAGCTAAGTGCGACTCCCTTATTATGGTGAATCAAGTCAACAGAACTTTCGAGGTCAGAGAATGACGAATGCAAAGATATTTAGACAAAATACAAGTTACATTGCATAGGTTCAAAGAATGGACCTTACAACACATACCTCGAGAGCAAAACAGCAAAGCCGATGCCCTCGCCAGTTTGGGATCATCGATCGAAGATGATGAGATCGAATCCGAAAAGGTCGTACAACTCATGAGGTCGGTAGTGGAAGAAGGCCACGCGAAAATCAATACAATGAGTCTGACTTGGGATTGGAGGAACAAATACATAGAATATCTCAGCTCCGGAAAACTCCCCTCAGATCCAAAAGAATCAAGAGCGTTGCGCACAAAGGCGGCTCGATTCTGTTTATCCGATGACGGAACTCTACTTAGAAGAACGTTCGGCGGCCCCCTCGCGATATGTCTGGGACCGGTGACACCGAATACATTTTAAGAGAAATCCACGAAGGCACTTGTGGGAACCATTCCAGTGCCGAGCCCCTAATCCGAAAAATAATCAAAGCCGGTTATTATTGGATCGACATGGAAAAGGACGCGAAGGAGTTCGTTCACAAATGTAATGAATGTCAAAGACATGCCCCGATGATCCATCAGCCTGGGGAAACGTTGCATTCGGTCTTATTACCATGACTGTTCATGAAATGGGGAATGGACATCGTTGGTCCTCTTCCCTGCACACGAGGTAAGGCTCAATTCATTCTTTTTATGACTGATTATTTCTCTTAAATGGGTGGAAGCGCGGACATATGAGAAGGTTAGGGAAAAAGAAGTAATCGAGTTCATTTGGGATCACATCATATATCGGTTTGGGATGCTGTTAGAGATCGTGTGTGACAATGGGAAACAGTTCGTCGGCAGCCAATTGATGAAGTTCTTCGAAGATAACATGATCAAAAGAATCCTATCAACGCCCTACCACCCCAGCGGGAATGGACAAGCCGAATCTACCAACAAAACAATACTTCGAAATCTTAAAAAGAGGTTAACCGATGCGAAGGGGAAATGGAAAGAGATATTGCCTGAAGTCCTATGGGCGTATCGTACGACTGAGAAGTCTAGCACCGGAGCCACTCCCTTTTTCCTGGTATACGGTGCTGAAGCTTTGATACCAATCGAAGTTGGTGAACCAAGTGTCAGGTTCCGCTATGCGACTGAAGAATCGAACCACGAGGCTATGAATACGAATCTGTAACTATTGGACGAAAGAAGGGAAGCTGCCCTCGTTCGATTGGCCGCTCAAAAACAAAAGATCGAAAGATACTACAACAGGAGAACCCATCTTCGACATTTCAACATCGGAGATTTAGTACTCAGGAAGGTCACACCCAACACACGAAACCCGAACAAAGGGAAATTTGGATCGAACTGGGAAGGACCTTACTCCATCATAAAAATCACCGGAAAAGGATCATACAAGCTCGGAACGATGGACGGCAAACAGCTGCCAAATAACTGGAACATAAATCACTTGATACGATACTACTATTAAGGTACGATCCTTCTTTCCTCATTTTTACTTGTTTTTATGCTACATCAACAAACTAACATTCGCAGGTATCAAATAAAGTAGCCTCGAATCGAAAAGTACGGGATGTTAGGACTGAAAGCACACGTTGCACTCTTTTTCCCTTCGTCTGATTTTGTCCCAAATTGGGTTTTACGGCAAGGTTTTTAACGAGGCAACCAGTAAATCGTGCTAACTTAGATTTGAAGACCGATCATAGATTGATGACAACAATATTCAGTGTTAATCATCGATTGACCTAAAAAATCGGGAGACTGCTTGGCTACTTCAATTCGGGGAAACATCCCTAAAATCAAAGATCATTAGGAATCAATGTAAGGGTCAAATGGTCAAAGGAACCGTACCCAAATAGATTAATATATCCCCTAAATAAATTGAACAAGCACGTGAACAAGAATAAAGATCTCTTGCACCAATATCCTGTCTCCGAGCCCAAGGGCCATTTTGATTTTCTTTGTTCAATTAAATACTGCCATCACTCGGGGATTCATCCAAAAATAAAATTTATTCGAAGGGGAATAAGACCTACTAAGGCCAACCCCGATTCTTAAAAGGCTAAGGCCATACCGAGTTAATGAAACTCGAAAGGGAATAAGAACCCCAATTCTTAAAAGACCAAGGCCATACCGAGTTAATGAAATTCGAAGGGGAATAAGACCCACTAAGGCCAACCCCGATTCTTAAAAGGTTAAGGCCATACTGAGTTAATGAAACTCGAAGGGGAATAAGACCTACTAAGGCCAACCCCGATTCTTAAAAGGCCTAGGCCATACCGATTTAACGAAACTCGAAGAGGAATAAGACCTACTAAGGCGAACCCCGAATCTTTACAAGGCTAAGACCATACCGAGTTAATCGAATGAAAGAAAAACCTACTAAGGCAGATCCTAGAATTGGCCAAGTCCAAATTGAAGTCGAAGAACAGAAAATTTACCGAGACAAACCATCGGTTCTAACGGAAAGAATTAAAACAAGTCAGCAATAAAAGAAGGAAAGGAAAATAGGCTTTTATATATATACAAGATATGATTACAAATATGGGGACATCATTACATAATATAAAAAAAGACAAGAGAAGGCGCTTCATTCCGAGTTCTCGGAGTCATCTTCCTCCGGAAAGGCTTGCTTTTTGGCTTCGGCCTCGATCCTTTTAGCATCCTCGATCTAGGCTGATAGATCGAAGCCCCGAGCATCTATCTTCTCGAGGACGAACAGGCGAGTTTTCCACTTCATGTGATCAACCAAAATTTTTGACTGATCTCGTCGGCCTTGTACTGGGCCACCAGCTCATCGGCCTCAACTTTGGTTGCAGCAGCCTCCGATTTTGCCATATGCAACTCGTTGGCCAGAACATCTCGATCCGAGGTGATCACGCTAACTTGGGATTGGAGTACGTCGGTGCTCTTAGTCAGAGTCTCGATTCTCCCTTTTGCTTCCGTCAGTTGAGTTTCTGATGAAACTAACTGAGCACGGAAGGCCTCTTTTTCTAAAGCCAGCTGATCCATCCTGCTTTTCCACTCATTTGGCTTCAGCTCTAGCCTCGCTTTCCTCGGATTGGAGTTGGTTTATTTTATCGAGTTGTCGCCTCATCTGCTCGACTAAGCCAGAATTCTCTCTCCGTACAAAATCCAGTTCGGCCTGAAGGCTCGCCATCTCCACTTCGAGCCGCTCGCAACGTTCCGATTCTTCTCGCTGACGAAGAAAATCCTCATGATGAAGCACCGAGACCTGCAAACACGAAAGGAAATATGGCAGTTAGTCGAAGTTTTAAAGTGCAAAACAGTGAACACCAAATAAGTCTTATCACAAACTTACCCTGTTCAATGCTTGCTGAGCTTCATTGAACAAGCAGGGTACATCCACCTCGTTCATCTTAGCTTGATCTTCTTCGGTCACCAAACACCAAAGATAGCTAGCCACCCCTACAGGAGCGAAAAGAACCTTAGCATCTTCGGGAATGGCGAATGGCAAGGTTATGATCCGCTTCCGATCAGGATCTGAACTCGGAGCAGGAAATCTATCGACCAACTTTGGACGGAAAGAAATCATGCTCGTACCATTGGACGGAATTTTCCTCGGTACTTCTAGGTTACTAAGCCCGAAGGTGTCCTCAGCAGATGCCAAATCAACGCCATCGAAGATACCTCGGAAAGGGCCTTCCGGTACATGGCTCCTGCTCGGGGAATGTCCTTTTGCGGCTTGGGCCTCGTTCAGGGTCGACTCGAGAAGGAAGGGGAGTCTATCATTTCTATGGGACCCGAGATCCCCCTGCAAAGCCCCTCTCACATCGGTAGAAGCCCCAGCTCTTGCCCCCATTTCGGAGCCCTTGACTCGATGAAGGTGTGTTTCATCGGCTCTCTGCTCGGGGACTCCCCGTCCTTCAGTTCGAGACGGCTCGTTACCCAAAAAGTCAAAATCTCCATATTCCTCGGACTCGTCTCTCACCCGATGAAGTGAGTCCGAGGAAATTATCCGGTCATCAATGCTGCTCTTGGGCTTACGAGCTATCCTTTTCCTCGGGCTCAGAAGAAGTGGGGGCTTCTTTCCTCTTTTTCTATTTCTCCTGCTTTGAAGCAGGGGGCTGGCAGGGAACCTCATTACCGGGGGACGCTGGCCTCAATTCAACGTTCTTTGATAAACCTATAAATGAAGAGTAAAGCAAATTAGAAATCAATAACATAAGACGCTGAGTTCGAACTTAACCGGTCTCACCATGGTGTCGGGCCTCCCATCGGCCCTTCCAGATCTCACGTCAGGCACGTTCTGAATAGGTTCTTTGGGACACTAGTCT
Organism: Nicotiana obtusifolia; assembly: GCA_002018475.1. Classification (NCBI taxonomy): domain Eukaryota; kingdom Viridiplantae; phylum Streptophyta; class Magnoliopsida; order Solanales; family Solanaceae; genus Nicotiana; species Nicotiana obtusifolia. Next base: position 76,372 of record MCJB01051896.1, read on the forward strand.
TTCGACCCATTCCTTCAGATGAGGAATCGCGGCCGGCATATAGGATACGGCTATATCATATGAAACTGGTTAGTAAAATAACGAAGGAAAAAACATTGAACAAGTTGAAATATGGGATAACACTTACGGTTCATGTTCCACTTCTCGGGGAACGGCATGTCTTCAGCTGGAATCAGGTCTGATATTTTCACTCGAATGAATCGGCCCATCCAGCCTTGATCCCTATCCTCATCAATGCTCAAAAAGGGGGCTTTGCTTGCCCCGCGAGCAAGTTTTATTAATCCCCCTGAGAAGAGTCGGGGGACTGTATAATCGCAGAAGGTGATCGACGGTGAAAGGGTGCCCGTCGATCTTGCTTACAAAAAAGCGAAAGAGAATGACTATTCTCCAGAAAGAAGGGTGGATCTGACCCAACGTTACCTCGTACCTTTTGCAAAAGGCAACAATAACATGGTCCAAAGGGCCCAACGTGAAGGGATAAGTGTAAACACTCAAATAACCCTCCACGTGGGTGGTGATCGCCTCTTCCGGTGTAGGAACGACCACGCACTTACCGATCCAATTACAATCTTCTTTAACCTTGTCAAGGATTTTGTCCGTAATCGAACAAATATACCTAGTGACCGGTTCACATCGGCCCGGTACTGAAGAAGTCTTATCTACTTTAAAGTCGGTACTGATCGAACATCCAGTCGGTACGAACGCCTTCAAAGGAGGTTCAACCATGGTTTCCTCAACATCAACAGGCTGAGGATCTTCAGTAGGTTGAGAAGAAGAAGGGGTCTGTCTCTGAGGAACGGATTTAGAGGTTTTCGCCATTGTTAATTAGGAGATAAAGAAGTTAAAAGATGCAGGAGTGAGATAAGAATAAAAGGGAAATCGCTTGCGAGAAAACTTAGAGAATTTGAAGAAGAGAATGATTCAAATGTTCAAATAGCGTAAACTCTTGAAAATGAAGACATAGAAGGTTATTTATATCCCCTCAAAAGCGGCGGTTCGCGTCCCAAAGCGACGAAGCATTAATTAGCATGTATGATGTTGCAGAGATTTGTCTCAAATTTGTCTCTGAAGCGACGTTTTTGACGCGTACCACGTACGTCACAGTTCCACTGTCTTTATCAATATGATGTTTCGTTTCTTTTGATGGGACGCTCCGACTTCCGTGCCACACGCGTCATAAGTATGTACCCATTTAACCTAATCAAAAAGTTGCTGCTCATATCGTTTTTCATAATTACACTCCAAAAAACGAGGGGACTATCTGTATGGGGTCGAACTCGGACCGCCTACATGGGGACGAATCGGGCTCTAGTTTATACGGTTGGTATCGATCGTAATTACTGTTCGGTAAATTGAGGTCAAGATCGAAGAGCGACACCGAATAACATCGAAGCAGGAATATCGAGGTATCTAAGATCGAAGGTTGAGACCGAACAACATCGAATCAGAACTTGAAGCCATGACTCCCGAGGTGAACCTATTGAGATCGATTCCGGGAAATGCCCTAGAGTAAATTATCAAATTTGAATGACGAAAGAACCAGAAATCCCGTGATAAATAAGCATCTCGGCGGAATCACGGCACCAATCAATAAGACCGTTAAATCAGCAACTTAAGAGATATTTTACCTTGTAAACAGATTTTTGCCTTGTATAAAAGATTCTCCCCACACTATATAAAGGGGCAATGTACTCATTCTAAATCATCTCATGAAACAATTATCAAGACATAGAAAAGAAGTCTGCTTTTATTATTACTTTATTCGTTTGATTTCATTCATATTTGTTGTTCATCTTGGAGAAATCAATCAAGGCCAAGACTATTCAAGGCTTGTGGTTTGCATTTCTTCTGTATTTATTTATTGACTTTAATCTCTATTATATTAGTCGTTATTTGTATCAAATCAAATTATGTGTCTTTAAAACTACGTACAAATTCAATTGTTATTCGCAGCCAAGGGTACACAAGATGGTAATAGTTTTAATTTGGAAAAAGAAGCAGAATCTCTGAAACTTTTGTAGTCAAAATTTGGATGAGAAGATTCTGGAATGGGGCGTTATTAAAAGAAAAAATCAAAAGGAATAACATATAAAAAGATAATAAGCCATTATGGAAAGAGGTATAGGGAAACTTTTTGAGGAACTTCGGTTTCCTATGTATTTTACTCACCAAATATTTAAAGCTGGTCGTAGACTCGTAGTTGAGGTGATGTAGCATGTCTGCATAATCAGTAATTGTATATTTTTTGTCCTTTTTTTTTTTTTTTTCAACAACGCAAATAAAACCCTTCAATGGCTAGCAATTGTATTTTTTTTCTTTTTTATTTATTTATTTTCAAACAAAAGTAAAAAGAAAGTAAACTAATCCAAAGTA